>CM076447.1:415000-462500 GCA_038419695.1 Scomberomorus guttatus | reverse complement strand
AAATGTTCAATTTTGATGCCATAAGTCAGAACAAGGTGGAGGGTGTGGTTAAGACAGTGAGTGGGTTTATTTACACTCTGAGAGAAGCCAATTGAGTCTAATAATGAGATAAACGCAGTGCTAAGACTATCAATATCGACGTCCACACGGATATTAAAGTCACCTACTATAATTACTTTATCTGTATCAAGTTATAATCTAGGGCTGATTATTAGACTTGAGTTGAAAATGGCTGCAACTCCACCTCCTTGGCTGGTTATGTGGTTATGCAGTTTCGTTCGTATACTCCAACTGACGCTTCAACTTAATTCACACTTTACACTTCAACTCCTTTCGGCTCTCACGTTAAAATTTACACATCAACTGCAACTATGGTACTCAGCACATTTTCAGCTCCTTTGTTCACCTGTATATCAACAGACTCTTCACTTACTTCACTTACCACAGTGCTTTAGTTACAACTTTCTTTGAATAACACCAACGCATCAACTTGAACTGACTCCCATAATTTTTACAAGACATTTAGGTTGTTTCACATGTTTTAGCTGCAGTTTTTTAGTTGAAGTACACGTATGTTTCCTCATGAAATGTATTGTTTTAGTTCAGAGGCAGCCATTTGGGGGTTAGCCTATTTAGCTCATTATCTCATTTAACCTATTCAGTTCAGTTAGCCTATTTAATTGGCCTCACTAACATGCCTGTTAACACTAATACAATCAGTACAACAGTACAGTATGTTGTCCATACTTTATTGCGTCAAACTAAACTAACTTCGTCTGCAGGGTGAACACCTCGTATGAAGCTCTGACCGGAGGTTCGAGCATCGAGGGTTTTGAGGATTTCACTGGAGGAATCGCAGAGAGCTATGACCTGAAAGAAGCTCCGCCCTTCCTGTTCAACATCATGAGGAAAGCTCTGAAGCTCGGCTCGCTGCTCGGCTGCTCCATCGACGTAAAAACTCAAACTGTTCATATCACAACCACAGAGATGCATAGAGACTTTTTATCACCAAAACAACATGTTAATATTCTCCTCTCTGATTGGCTGGCAGGTGTAGGTAGGGACCCCTTGTTTTACATCACAGCTGAGCTAACTGTTCGCTAACTCTACAACCAGAAGCACCATTTAGTTCATTTAGCTTATTAGCTTGTTAGATTATTTAAATATTTGGCTCATTTAGCTTCTAAGATTATTAGCATATTACACCCTTTAGATCTTCATTAGCTTATTTAGGTCATTAGCTCATTTAATATATTAGCTCATTTAGCTCATGTGGTTCATTTATTTCATTACCCATTTTTACTCATTTAGATAATTAGCTAATTTAGCCTTGTAGTTCATTAGCTTGTTAGCCTATTTAGCTCATTAGCCATTAGCTCATTAGCCATTAGCTCATTAGCTTCGGTGCAAGATAAAAATCCTGCAGTCTCATTGAAGCCACAGGCGGTTTTTAAAAACGTTCTCTCTGGCTGGTTTTTCTGTGGTCAAATAATTTATTGTACAGAATATAAATCATTAACATTTCTTCAGATGAAAGTTATAAAACTCCATCCGGCACTTTCTGTAGCACTGAAGTGTTTGATTATTTATTTTTACATTAAGTTCCCCCTGATGCTGGAAAAAGCAGTTTGACAAATAATCTCAATTCAAGGTCCACTCACTAGCTTTTTCTTTGGCTTTCTACTATATTACACTGTCTTCTTCAACTCTTACCACTCTTTTTTTACTACCACGTCAACTGAAAAACTTTTCTAAATAAACACTCCTTCAGTATTCTGACGGATTTGTTTCCAGATTTCCAGTTCAAGGGAGACGGAGGCCATCACCAGCCAGAAACTGGTCAAAGGTCACGCCTACTCCATCACTGCAGCACAGCAGGTGAGGCATTCTGGGATATAATCCCACATAAAGCAGCTGAGTGGTCAGAGGTCGGAGGTCACTCTGAAGCTTCTTCACTGTGGGTTCGGAGCAGCAGAGGACTCGTTCCTCCCTGAAAGATGAAACATTAAATGAAGGTTTACAGTTTATAGTGGTGACGTTTCTTCCTGCAGGTGCGTCACTTCGGTTCTTCGGTGGAGCTGCTGAGGATCAGGAACCCGTGGGGTCAGGTGGAGTGGACCGGAGCGTGGAGCGACGAGTGAGTTCAGGTCATCACACCTATCAATCAGTCTATCAATCAAACTTTAATTGAACAGCACCATTCATTCAGGTTAGTGCAGCTCAAAGTGCTTCACAGATGACTGACAAGCTGGTAATAAGACAGAACAAATGTAGACAGTAAAACAATTTAAGACTAATGAACATGAGAAATAAAAATTATGAAAATGTAATAAAATAAATAAAATAGAATGAAATAAAAATTTGATTAAGATTAGATTAGATTAAAAAACTAAAAGAATAATAAAATATCAGTATAATCAGTATAATAGTAATAAAATAAAAGACACAACAAAAATACAACATAAATACAATAAAATAAGTGAATAAAATAAAGTAAATAATGTCTATAAATCATTCCTAATCAAAAGCCAGGCTGAAGAGGCAGGTTTACATTTAAAGATATCAGCACTTCCAGCTGACTCAGATCCTCTCTGCTCTCTGCTTCCTGTCCGACCAACACCGACAGTCTCTGATCAGACACTGATGTTTGCTTCTTTGGATGGAATAAACAATTAAACAACATCTTAAACACAGCTGATTGCTTCAAAATTAAAAGTTCAGTTCACCCAAATCACAAAAAAACAATTTCTCACCTCAAATACAGATCAATTTGGCTTTTAGCTCAGTTTAATGTAGGTTTGATTTAAAATATTCAGCAACATGTTTTTCAGAAACAGAGTCTTTGTTACAGAACAGACAGATTTTTATTCAGGTTTTTATTCAGAATCTGAATCAGCTTTATTGGCCAAGTATGTTCACGCATACAAGGAATGTGACTCCGGTTTCTAGAGGCTCTCAATGTGCTCACACACAACAATGTTCAGGAAGATACACAAAGATATACAGCCTGAACAAAGACAACAGAGCTGAACAGAGATACGTAAAAACATAAACATATGACTATTATGTACAAGCATGGGTGAAAAAAATAGATACATACATATATAAACAACAAATGGACAACGATATATAATGTCTATATACAGGTCAAACAGTTTCTGTAGACTGTAAACAAGGACGCAAGTAGTGCAAAGGTGTGTAAGAGTTCTGAAATAAATACTGAATGGGTAATGTAATAAGTTACTTTATATATATATTTACTTTACTTTAATTTACTTGGATGGATGACTAATTTAACAGAGGCTGCCAGAAAAACATCACAATTGTGTGACACAGTCACCCAAAAACAAGCTATAGTTAGTTTGAGTGACAGCTGCCATGTAGCGCCTGTAGTAACTGTGAGCCGGAGCAGTGATGCAGCCCAGGGTGGACTTTGCTGCAGGAGACGCTGTTCATTTCCTGTTTCCAACCGTGAGTCGGGACAGTTTTTTAAAAAGCGTAACTACGATCGTCCCCTAACCTTAACCCTGTGGTTATTATTGTAGCCATGACGATGAAGGTGGCCTAACTTTAAGGAAGTAGTAACTTTAACCCACCACATGTTTCTCTGACCTTAACAAAGTGACCATTTTAACCCAAACATGATCTTTACCTGAACCTAACCAGACCTGAACCACAGCTGTCACATCATAAAATTTACCCCCAAACCTCCATGATGTCACTGGACCTTCTACAACCTCTGACTCCATTTGAACAGTGGAAACAGTCCCAGTGAGACCAGTGACTCAGTGGTTTTCTGTCCAGAAGGAGGCGTTCAGATGTTTCAGATCCTGTCGTTGTTTACAATCTGTTTTCACTGTTTGTCAGTTCGAGGGAATGGGATGGCGTTCAGCCGGAGGAGAAGAAGAAGCTGGATCACTCTGCTGACGATGGGGAGTTCTGGTGGGTGTCGATACAAAGACTGAAAAATGTAGACAGTTGTCTTGTTTCTTGTTGGTTTGGAAATAATTAGTTCAGTTGTTTCATGATGGAGAAACAGTATATCCAGCGTCTGTAGATTCAGACTTTCCTCTTCTTCTGCTCTCTGCCGGCTGCAGGATGTCCTACACCGACTTCCTGCGTCAGTTTTCCCGCCTCGACATCTGCAACCTGACGCCCGACACGCTGACCAGCGAAGAGGTCGGCCACTGGAGCTACAGCGAGTTCGAAGGTGTGTGGAGGGTCGGCTCCACCGCCGGCGGCTGCAGGAACTACCCAGGTACAGCTCGTCATCACTCACACTCATTCACACTTATTCATCGGTTTACTGTAATTTTATCTGCTTCACACATTTATACATGCTTCCTTCTACCTTGTTTTTTTTATATATGTTTATTATTTTTGGGAATGTAGAGGGATAACGAACAAACAAGCAAACAAACAAAAAAACACAAACCAACACAGCATATCCATGATAATAATTCAATTCAATTCAGTTCAAAACTTTATTAAAGATGCAGCTCATGGGGGTCCATAGCACAATAAAATACAAAGAAGAAAAAATAAATAAATACACATTATCTAAAAAAGAAGAAATCCACCAAAAATAAGTAATGAATGAAATGAATAAAAGACAGACACACAGTGATCAGACATTTCCATACCCGCTGGAACGCCAATGGTTCCACGTTCTACATGAGAACCTGACGGAGCTCAGTTCAGGGTTGGTTAAGGCTGAAATAGATCCTGAATCAGATGACCTGCATATACATCTATATAAAAGATTTGGTATGACAGTAGAGCAGGTTGGTACACCAACATTTGGCCTGTGCTGCAGCTTCTCTGAGCTTTAAGCAGCAGCTTCACACTGTTTTTATGAGCCACTGAGTCTCTGCATGCTGCCTTTTCTGTACAGGCCACAGGGGGGCAGCCAGGTACAAAAAGCTTTCAAAAGAGACATTCACAGTCACTAAATTTACGAGGCAACATGTTTGCTTGTGTGTACAACTTTCAACACTGTCTGTAAATGTCCTCGTCATCTGATAGATCATTGATTATGTAATGGCCCAAATATTTAATCTCATTACACACTTTAAAGGCAATACCAGACAGGAAGAAATCAGGAAATATTAATTTTACTACTAATACTAAAATTAAAAGGACATGAGCTTCACTGAAAGCCTACTTTAAGAAATTTAGGGGGAGCTCTCATTTTTGTGTCACAGGTTACTGATTTAGATTTTCTGTATATTAAGATTCCAGAAATAAATAATAATAGTAAAAATCTGTCCATTTTGTGTTTATTCGCTCATTACATTCCTATTTCCGAACATTTGTCTCCACTATAGTAAACACAAAGTATCTATCTATTTCTATGTATCTATTCCTGGGTGGCCATCCATGTGTGATGCCGTACTCAAATAACTACGTTTATGTAGCCATGCTCAAGTAGTGATAAGTGACGTTGCCTCCAGGATGTTTTACTATGCAGCAGCCCTTTGCGTGATGTGTTTAGAGTGTGGCTGTTGTCTTGCTAGCCTGTGTTTTGTGTAAGACCAACAGTTGAAGCTGTGGGCATGTTCTGATGTTGTCATGTGATGTAACCCAGGTCTGGTCTGTTTAGAAGCAAGCAAAACAAAACATTGCAACGCTGAATTGTTTTTCTGTCTCTTTGTGGTACCTACATGGCCAGATTTTCTCTGTGTGAAATGTTATTGACAGTATTAACTGTATGTAGTAACAGTAGAATGTTTTTCGTAGTAATCCTGCAATTGACCGCGCACATCCATGTATGCGTGTTCATACGTGGCCGCTGTGTAATTCGAACCTTGGACCCTGTTCAGGTTTGTAACTTTTTTTTTATTTTCAGAGCTATGAAAAACCTTAATCTGCTTTTCCCTCCACAAACCTGAGGTGGTAGACTTTGTTCTACATATGTCTAACCTATCATCGTCTGTTAGCTTTATGTTAGCTTCTTTCTCCCAACCTGCTTTAACATACATTGGACCCTTAATAGAAGAATATTTTTGTATTTTTATCCTAAAACTCCCTGACTTTGTTCTGTGAGGTTTGTTCGTACGAGTGTTCCAAGTCAGATTCAACAAACTCTCTTAACTCCCAGAACTCGGAACCAGAATCTCTGGTTTCAGCCTGATTTTTAAATTTTTTTTTATAAAATAATTTTTACAATTTCATTTAGCAGACGCTTTTATCCAAAGCGACGTACATCTGAGAGCTGATACCACACAAGCAGGGATTTAGTCAGGAGAGAACAACGTAAGTAAGTGCCATAAAGCTAAAGGACGTAGGTACCAACAGGCAGCGCACAGAGACAATGCATAGAGAGCATAGAAGCAGAACTTTTTTTTTCAGTCCATCGAGTGTGGAGGTGTTTCTTGAAAGAGCTGGGTCTTTAGTCTTTTCTTAAAGATGGAGAGGGACTCTGCGGATTGAACAGAGTTTGGTAACTCTTTCCACCACCGGGGAACCACAGAAGAAGAAGAGTCTGGCTAGCGACTAGGCCACGTGAACAGTAAAGGTTAGTTGGTCATCAATCATGACACCCAAGTTTTGTGCAGACATTGTGGGAATGAATTGGGTTGATTTGAGCTGGATGCTGATCTGTTGCTGTATAGAGTGACTGGCTGGGATGACAAGGAGCTCAGTCTTAGAGAGGTTAAGATGAATGTGGCGTTCTTTCATTCATGTGAAGATATCAACAAGGTATGATGAGATCTGAGCCAAGACTGTGTGGTCTTCCCATGGGAACAACAGGAAGAGCAGGGTATCATCAGCATAGCAATGGTATGAGAAACCATGGGAGTGGATGATTGTGCCAAGTGAGGTGGTCACTGACCCTTGAGGAACCCCTATAGATAAGCCATGTGGTTTGGACACTTCTCCCCTGCAAGATACTCTAAAAGATCTCTCTAAGAGGTAGGACATGAACCAGTGGAGAGCAGATCCTGAGATACCAAACTCAGCGAGTGTGGAGAGGAGGATTTGATGGTTAACTGTGTCGAAGGCAGCTGACAGATCTAGCAGCAATAGAGCTGAGGACTGACCAGCAGCTCTAGCAGCAGGACCAGAGTCATTAGCTGTTGTACCTGCCCTGAAGATGTAGCAGGCTGGTAGCTCAATGGTGCTGTCAGGGACACTGCTGTTAAGCCATGTTTCCATAAAAATCATGAAGTTGCAGTCCATAATCCTTTTATGAGTGGTGATCCGCAGTCGTAGAGATAGCCGATGAGGAGTTAGCCTTAGCTTAGCTGTTAGTGCTCCTCTCTTCCTCTGTTTGTTTACGCTCTCTATGGCTGGCGGAGCTGGGATGATAGATGCTGGTGTCATGGTATTAGTTGTTACTGGTGAATGGGGCTATTTTCGGTTTAACATACGCTATTACGGCACTGCTTCGGGAGTCGTGTCTGTGTAGCGGCCTTCTCTGCCTCTATGTCCAGTCTCACCCCCGCTGTCTCGGGCTGTGTTGTGGATGCTACTCCGGTGCCTTTGCCGTCACTACAGACATACTTCTGCAGCTGTGGTTCCAGCCCCTTGCGAGTAACATTGACATTGAACTTAACTGAAAATAACAACAATTTAACATAACTACATAGCTACATAATTAACATTTAAGTTACATTTTTACTAAAAGAAGTCCACATTTACCTACAAAATAGGTGCTGAATTAAACAGTGGCTTCTAGTGTTACTTTATTTTTAAAATATCATCCATGTTGCTTGTCTTACACCTACAAACAAGGCCTATTTTAAATTGTATATTTTTTAAGGGAGTTCAGCATGAGCATCGTTAAGTTCAAAGGGCTCAGAGACTGTTCAGTTGGGTCGTGCACGTGTCACGCACCAAGTTTGGTGAAAATTGAAGGAAATATGTGCAAAAAGAAGCAAAAAATATGTTTAACAAAATAAATCAAAATGGTTACAAGAATTTTTACAGGTGCAAATGGGCATGGCCTACATCAATCGACTTGACTTCATCCAAGGAACACACAGTAAAAATATTGTTTCGATAGGCCTCACGGTTCATTAATTATTAGCCAAAACATAAAACATGTAATAACTGACCACATGGTGGCACTATTGGTGCCATGTTTTAATATGTTAAAGGTTCTGTATGTGGGAATCAGAAATTCCTTCTCATTAGTGACACTGTTGGCTGTTAAGTGAGCTGGAGTCTAATGGTAAGTTTCTGTGAGTTGTTGAAAGGTATCTAAACCTTCATCATACAGCAGCCATGAGCACATAGCAGCCTGTGGGCCAAATCTGGCCTATCAGCAAAAATATTTGGTCCCTTGATGAAAGTTTTGACTTTTATAGTTTACATTAAAACTTCCATATATTTTTTCACAAATATACAGTAATATACAGTAAGCTTTGTTAATTTGTTTGTAGTGCCCACAGGCGAGGAGAGGCATTAATACTGTGCTGTTTGAACAGTGTATGGTGCTAAAATTAAGTCTAATTAACAGACTATGAATTAAAGTTTAATGTGTGAATTCCAACTGTTCTAATTCCACAACTTTAGCTGATTGGACCAGAACAGATTTGTTCTTCACAAACACAAACAACAAAAGAACCTCGTCTCTTGTCTCAAACTGCAACACAGAACATATAATCCCGAATAAACTGGCCCATGGTTGAACCTAACTGCTAACCCCTGTCATACAGTATACATACAGTATGAAGCAACCCTCCAGTTGAACTGGTGTGAATTCTGTGCCACGTGCTACCCAGCGGCCATTTCAACTTCTTTCAGTATTTCAACGATTTCAGATGTTTCCACAGCAAGAACACTACTAGTTTTAGTGTTTTATAAACTTCATTTCATTCTTTTTATTTCTGATATTGATTTTGCAAAAGAGAAACATTAAAACATGTTGTATAAACCAACCTCCTCTCTGTCTGCAGCCACGTTCTGCTCCAACCCTCAATTCTTCATCCGGCTGGACGACGTGGACGATGACCCTCATGATGGCGAGGAAGGCTGCACTGTCCTGATTGGTCTGATGCAGAAAGATGCTCGCAGGGAGAGACGCTTTGGACGAGACCTCAACACCATCGGATTCGCCATCTACCAGGTACAAGCACACAAATACACACACAAACACACAGAAAGAGAAAAATACAAATACATACCCGCGTGATGAGTCAGAAACTGTGGCTTCCATTGATCAACTGGTTTCATTGTATTGTGATCAATACATTTTACATATTAACATGTTGCTAATCGTTGGCATGTTCAAAAGTTGACTACAAATAGAACTTCTTGTATTTTTGACATTTCTCTGTTTTTGTGTTTTTTTTTCTTCCAGGTTCCAGATGAGGTGAGTTCAGACGATTTCTCCTTCGAATACAGTTGTTGGTTTTTTTTTAGATTTTTAGTTTTTATTTGTATTTCTGTGTCATGCCAAACAAACCATGAAATCCCACATGGGGTTACAAGACAACACAATTTTACAAAACATGCATCTTTTGGTAACACAATATACAAAGCATGTATGCATGTGGAAAAAGAAAAGAAACAAGATATTAACTTGAAGAAAAGAAACACAAAAATAAAACAAAACAAACGATGAAATGAACTGTTCACATAAAATAACTATTACATGAATTAATTACTCGTACAACTAAAAAGATCAGTCAGATTTTTGTAATCCAAGTATCCAAAGGAGAATGTTAAAGATGAAACAAACTTAAAGGGCCATTACAATTTTTTAGCTCAGTGATGGATGAACTATGTGCAGATGGAGAGTCATAGTGGGGACCTTCAGTCAGTCTAGTTTTAGACCTGATAATCAGACCTTCAGACCCTCTTCTTCTTCTGTGATTGGTGTATATTCAGACCCTCTTCTTCTGTGATCGGTGTATATTCAGACCCTCTTCTTCTGTGATCGGTGTATATTCAGACCCTCTTCTTCTGTGATCGGTGTATATTCAGACCCTCTTCTTCTTCTGTGATCGGTGTATATTCAGACCCTCTTCTTCTTCTGTGATCGGTGTATATTCAGACCCTCTTCTTCTGTGATTGGTGTATATTCAGACCCTCTTCTTCTGTGATTGGTGTATATTCAGACCCTCTTCTTCTTCTGTGATTGGTGTATATTCAGACCCTCTTCTTCTGTGATCGGTGTATATTCAGACCCTCTTCTTCTTCTGTGATCGGTGTATATTCAGACCCTCTTCTTCTGTGATCGGTGTATATTCAGACCCTCTTCTTCTGTGATCGGTGTATATTCAGACCCTCTTCTTCTGTGATCGGTGTATATTCAGACCCTCTTCTTCTTCTGTGATTGGTGTATATTCAGACCCTCTTCTTCTGTGATCGGTGTATATTCAGACCCTCTTCTTCTTCTGTGATTGGTGTATATTCAGACCCTCTTCTTCTGTGATCGGTGTATATTCAGACCCTCTTCTTCTGTGATTGGTGTATATTCAGACCCTCTTCTTCTTCTGTGATTGGTGTATATTCAGACCCTCTTCTTCTGTGATTGGTGTATATTCAGACCCTCTTCTTCTTCTGTGATCGGTGTATATTCAGACCCTCTTCTTCTGTGATTGGTGTATATTCAGACCCTCTTCTTCTGTGATTGGTGTATATTCAGACCCTCTTCTTCTTCTGTGATCGGTGTATATTCAGACCCTCTTCTTCTTCTGTGATCGGTGTATATTCAGACCCTCTTCTTCTTCTGTGATCGGTGTATATTCAGACCCTCTTCTTCTGTGATCGGTGTATATTCAGACCCTCTTCTTCTCTGATTGGTGTATATTCAGACCCTCTTCTTCTTCTGTGATTGGTGTATATTCAGACCCTCTTCTTCTGTGATTGGTGTATATTCAGACCCTCTTCTTCTTCTGTGATTGGTGTATATTCAGACCCTCTTCTTCTGTGATTGGTGTATATTCAGACCCTCTTCTTCTGTGATTGGTGTATATTCAGACCCTCTTCTTCTTCTGTGATTGGTGTATATTCAGACCCTCTTCTTCTGTGATTGGTGTATATTCAGACCCTCTTCTTCTGTGATTGGTGTATATTCAGACCCTCTTCTTCTTCTGTGATCGGTGTATATTCAGACCCTCTTCTTCTTCTGTGATTGGTGTATATTCAGACCCTCTTCTTCTGTGATTGGTGTATATTCAGACCCTCTTCTTCTTCTGTGATCGGTGTATATTCAGACCCTCTTCTTCTTCTGCGATCAGTATAAAGGTTGCAGTAACGTCCACCTAGGCCCAGACGTCCTGCTGAGGGGGAACGCCGTGGCTCGCAGTCAGAACTTCATCAACCTGAGGGAGGTGTGTGACCGATTCAAACTGCCACCCGGAGAGTACGCCATCATCCCGTCCACCTTCGAACCACACCACAAAGGAAGCTTCATCCTAAGGGTGTTCACGGAGAAAGAGGCCACCACCAGGTCTCACAGACACATACACTGGAATAACTCATGTACCATATTGGTCCAAATATAACTTTTTTTTCCTGGAAGTACGTCTGAAAAAGAGGTGTTTCCAGGAAAGAAGTGTCGTCTTATATTCGGGGTCTAAACAATTATGTGTTCACAACATCAGATATTCTTTTTGAATGGATAATGTACCCGTGTAAAACTGACTCCTACATGGAGTGTTGCATTATGGGTTGTTTGTAGCATTAATGTTGCTAGGCTAGTGAGTGTCTTAAAGTCTGTTTATTGTGAGTGTGTTAGAGTCAGTCAGCACTAAAGGTGTTTGGTTAGTCCAGTTTAACCTGCAGGAGTTTCTGAAGGCTCGTGTTTTTCTGCAACGGAGGAAATAAATTCATGACAAGTGAAAATGAGTGTCTTCAGTCTTCACGTCTCTGCTGTAGAAACTGAATATGTCAAACTGCCAAATACCACAGTGACAGATGATAAGCAGCTCAAAAAGACAAACAGGAAGTCTTATAAATGCTAACTGCCAAAGAAAATAAGTTTTAACCGCTTCCAAGAGCCTGGCAGAAGAGTGTGAGGATGTAATTATACTATGATGTTAGTTATATTCAAAAAGTATTTTCCCAAAAACAGGTGTTGGAAAATGGGGGGTCATTTTATAATCAGGGTCGCCTTATATTTGGGCCAATATGGTACTGGTCAGTCTGGTAATCAAGATGAAAGTGTTTGTCTTCTCTCGACAGATTTGTTTTTAGCTTTTCTGTGCTTGTTTCAGTCCGATGGAGGAGGACGTAAACGCTGACATCCAGGAGGTGACACCTGTGTCATGACATATCAAGCTTAAGTTTCTTTTACAATTCATGAAATATCTGTGTTTAAAAAAGATTCACAAAAAATAAGATTCATTTTTTTATAAATACTTGTTAGAACAAGATAATAACTTGTTAGAATAAGATAATAACAAGATAACTGTATGAACAAGATGCAAACAAGATAATAGATAATTAGATAATTTGTTAGAACAAGATATTAACTCATTTGAACAAGTTAATAACTTGTATGAATAAGATACTAACTTGTGAAAAGAAGATAACTTGTGCATACAAGACAATAACTTAAGTAAACAAGATAACTGGTTAGAACAGACAATAACTTGTGAACATACGCAAACTCATGTCCATCAGTTAATATTTATAATGTCGTAATGAGCCAACAAGACATAAAGCACCATAACTTCATGCTGTGAGTCAGCTTTTTGTTTCAAACATACTTACAAATATTTTTCCTCCCAGCCTGAAGTCGGACAAAACGATGTGGATCCTCACTTCAAACGCCTCTTTGTCCAGATCTCTGGAAATGTAACAACTTCTTTTTTTAAAACTTTTAAACTTCTTTATAAATTAACAACTTTTCTGCTGTGCAGCTGATTGGAGACAGAACTTTTCATTTTTGGTTTCATTCTGTTTTGACAGGACTCTGAAATTTCAGTCACTGAGCTCCAACAGATTTTGGACAAAGTGGTCTCTCAGAGTAAGAACAGTTAAACCTTTACATAAAGACAGAGGCTTAAACACAGTTCTGTTGTAACTTCACAAGTATCTTACTACAGTTTTATAGGCTTTGTTTGTGATATTCAGTAAAGGGATTAACATGAAAAGTGTATTTAAGTAAGTTTAAGAGTATTTACGCTTTTTTGAATAATTTTCTGTTATTGAGTTTTTGTTGAAAGTTCCTGAACATATTAACTGGCTTTGTGTGACTCACTCAGCAGCTTCTGTTCATGCAAAGTTTGATGTAAATGAAACTACATGTTCACTCTGCTGCTGATTAAAACTCTTCTGTTCCCTTGAATCTATTTCCATATTTCCATCTGTAATCTGCAGTAGAAGTGTGATACTAGGTTTGTCTGAACTGAGATGCCTGTTGTTTGTTTGAAGGATCTGATGTTAAAACAGATGGTTTCAGTCTGCAGACCTGCCGCAACATCATCAGCCTGCTGGATGTATCCTTCAGCATCTGTTAAATCATGAAGCACTGAATACAGCAGCACTGTACTTATTTATATTCAGTGTGGATGATACTGCTTTCTTCTACACAAAACACCGAAAATACATTTAAAGATAGATACAAATATATAATGACATTTCATCTTAATCCACCCAATAGTTGTTGAGATAGATCTATAGATCTATAGATGGTTTCAGAAGTTTCCAGGTTTTTTGTTTATGTATGAAATACAAATAAAAATATCGATAAACATGTAAAACAAGGAGTTAAAGACAGACAGGTCTGTATTTGGATCTTTGACTGTCTCTCAGATGGACGACAGCTCTAAACTTGGTCTGGTGGAGTTTCATGCTTTGTGGACAAAGATCCAGAGATACCTGGTGAGACGAAAACAAACTGTCACTGACATTTTATTCTCAGTGCTTGCTCAAAGGCAGCCTGCCGTGGTAACAGTGAAATGACTTATCCTGAACTCATTTATCGCAGTGTTTGTACTGAGCCGCTTTCTGAGTCTGACTCTGCAATAAAACAGTTTGTGTCCAACCCTGAGCCTCAACGATATCAGGGTCTTAACGAGCTGTAGGACTTACCAAGCTCTGGTTCTTCACCAGCTCAGGGTCTTAACGAGCTCTGGTTCTAAACTAGTTCTGAGCCTTAACAAGCTCTGTGTCTTTAAAGAACTCTGGGTATTAAAGAAATCCGAGCCATAACGAGCTCTGGGTCTTAATGGTTTCTGGGTCTTAATGATTTCTGGGTCTTAATGGTTTCTGGGTCTTAATGATTTCTGGGTCTTAATCATTTCTGGGTCTTAATGGTTTCTGGGTCTTAATCATTTCTGGGTCTTAACGAGCTCTGGGTCTTAACGAGCATCAGTCTCCACTCGCTGACAATATGTTGATCTTTCTTGTGTTACAAGTGAACTTTGTAATTTTTCACCAACCATCACTTCAGCTGTGCTACTATCATGTAATAAATTGTGACAACATGAATGAATAATATCTGATGTGGTTTGAAGATGATAACGATAATGGACACATAATAAACAGTCTGATATGTAATAACGTTCTTCTTCTCTGTGTTGTAGGAGATCTTTAAGAGTCACGACTCGGACAATTCCGGTACGATGAGCAGTCATGAGATGCGAGCAGCTCTGAGTGAAGCTGGTACGATTCATTTACTGCAGAACCTGCTTCAGATCAGGACTCCAGGAGGTTTCAGGTTCCTTTAAGTGAATCAGGGGACCATGAGAAGGTTCCAGGGCTTGTTGTATAGATACCAGAGATCTCTGAGGAGGATTCAGGTGTGCTGACAGGGTTTCTGCACAGAGGTGTTCCACAATGGGTGTTCTTTAATGAGTGTAAATGTTCTTTAACAAAGTTCTATGAGGAGTAAAACAGGTCTTTTACAAAGTGGTGAAGGGGTTCTTTACTTCATAGATTGTAGAAAGAGGATCTGGGGGATTTAGGGTTCTTCAAAAAGTCCTCAGGAAAGGTTCCAGTAGTCTTTGACCAATTATATGGACGTTTCTGTCGGTTCTTTTAAAGCACTGGTATTAATGGAAACCAATAAAACTGATCTTTGGGATGGATTAGACTAATGGTGGGGCCTCCTCACTTCTATCTCCACTGGGGATGTGCATCTTCATCACTGAGGCCGATGCGATACGCATCTCAATGCATTGACAATGATCCAATACATTAAAGATGCATAAGAAGTAACAATGTAATACGATACGATTCACCCCTATTGTGATGCAGTGCGAATCAACACGATGCAAGAGAATGATGCAATGCAATTCAATATGGTACAAAGGGTTTAATTTTATTTCTTAAGCATACATCAAATCATAAATTAACTAAAAAAGTCCCATTTTTAATTTACATATTTGTTTCTCTAGTACTGCAGTCAGCGCCTCATTTATACTGTTTCTGTTTGACCTCTAAAAAAACTTGGACCGTTCACAAATGTCCTTTTCATGAGTCCTGTGTAGTGATCTCTGTCTCCAGTTTACATGCAGACGCTCCGTGACAATTACTGTCAAAATAGTTTAATAATCTTTTAACTTCAATGTGCGGAACAATAATTCTAGAGCACGAGTTCCACCCGAAACGCTTTGGCAGCGCACCACTTAGCTATAGCATGCTAGCGTGCTTTAGAAACCTTTCGGGAGGAGGAATCAATCTAAATATCAAATTATTGGTCATAAATTATTGGTCACATTTCTAAATAATAAAGGCATAGGGCCTCTACTAATAATGATATATAAATAGACAGATTTTACCGATGCAAAGATGTTAGAAACGACGCTTCGCGAGTTCATCCCAAATTATATCCAGTGAACACTTTTTTACCCTGAAACATCCTGCTGAGTCTCAGCTGTGCAGCAGCAGCTTCTTCCTTCATTCAGGATCAGACTCTGCTTCATAGACGCTGTATACTGTCTCACATCTGCAGCTGCAGACATTACTGCAGTTAAACATGCTGCTGCGTTCATTAGGTCCTATTCTGATTGGCTGGGGGTGAAGGTGGGGGTCACACCTCCAGCAATAGACTCAGTGTTTATAAAAATGAGTCAAAAAAGGCCAGAATAGCAGATCTTTAAGAGTTAGAGGTCATCTTTCCAGTTATGTCTCTGTTGTACCAGAAACTTTGTTCCACATTGTTGTCATAAAAATTATAAATTTAGAAATAATTAAAAATGTTTTAGGGTTCTTCATGACGGTTCCATGAGTTAACGTGTGTAAAAACTAAAACCATGTTCCTTAACACGGTTCTAAAAGGACTAAAAGCAGTTCTGGAGACTCTACAAGGCCTCATGAGGTTTCATGAGGACTTTGTTTTGTTCCTGGAGGTCCTGCGTTTGTTGGTTCTAAGAGGAAACCTGGATCCTGTGAAGTCATCCAGGAGACCTCCGGGGTTCTAAGAGCAGTTTGAGGTTCCTTTATGAGTCTGTAATAATGTCCTAATCATTTCTGTTCTGACACAGTTCTTTGTGTTTCTGAGAAGAACCGCTTCATATAAACCCAAATATATTCATAATAATAATAATAATTTTATTTATATATAACTTTTTAAGCATAACAGTGTTTTCCAGACTAAAATGATTAATGAAAATCAAAATAAATCAAAAAATCAGAAACTCATGTAAGCCCTGTGTGACATACAAGCATCATAAAACAGATAAAAGAAATAAGTTCATATATAAGTCAGTAAAATGCAAATTAAAAGCTCCTGTGAAGCAGATAGAACAATCCTTGAATATAAAACTGATAAAAGTGCAAATAAAGTAATACTATAAAAAGAAAATATAAACGTGATGCCATAATGGAAAAGGAAAACATCATTAAGTGTCGGCCATCTTGTAAAGTGAGTGTTAAGGAGGCTGCAGCGGAGTCGATCTCACTGTTAAACTTTAGTATCCACGTATGTTAGATTTGATGTTTTCAGGAGACAAACTTAACATGTTTTCATGTGTAGCTGAGCTGCTCACTGAAAGACTGTATATGACTGTTTAAATGACTGTTATTTCCCACAAACACACAGAGCTTACAGGAACATACGGACCTGTAGACTCAAGTGTTTTGATGTGTGTAGAAGAGGATGTTGTAGTAAATGAGTAAAGCTCCACCTGCTGGACGCTCGCTGCCTCTGCAGGTAAACCTCCTCTGAGACGTGTTTGTGTGTTTGCAGGTTTTCAGGTGAACAGTTCAGTGATTCAGGAGATCGTCGCTCGATACGCCGACAGGAGCTACGCCATCGACTTCGACTGTTTCATCGGCTGTCTGATCCGCCTGGAGATGCTCTTCAGTGAGTCAGAAACATCCAACATGTCACAGTTTAAAGATTCTGCAGCTTCTCTCCTTCTGTCATGCTGGAACCAGACATCCATAACTCAGATAATAATAATAACACCAAACTGTTGCTGCTTCAGCTTCTCCTCTTTAACAATCTGCTGCTTTTTCTTTTTATTGAACTTTAAAAAGATCATTTAACAATAAAAAGATAAGTTGCAGCTGTAATGTTCTTTAATACTTTCATGACAAAATATAATTGTTCTTTTATCCCCTATTAAAATAAAACTGTGTTAATTATTAAAACAGTTAAATCAGAAGAAATCTAAAGGTGTGACTTTTGTCCAGCAGCAGAATAGATCTGAGATGTTTATTTTAAAAAGTTAGTGACATCTCAGAAACAACCTGAAGTGGCTTCTTAAAGAAAACCTCAAAAAATAAAAATTTACCTCTAAAATATCTGTAAGTAAGTAAGAAAACAAAACAAGAAAACAAGAATAACAAATAAAATTAACATCATCAATAAACAACATAAATATTTCATGTCTGAAAAGCAGCAGGAAGAAGTGACTTTTTTATATGTTTATTTGTGGATTACAGACAGAAGTAAGAAGAGAAAACAGTTTAAAAAACATATTTCCAACATGATGTTCAAGATACAAAAAACATAAAAATTAAAGAATAAAATCCTAAAATATAAAAAAACAGAAGTACAAGAAAACAATTAGATGACTGAAGTCAAAGTTTGACGTTAAACTGTAAAAGAGTTCTGACCTGACTGAGAATATGAGATTAAAATGTTCATATCCCACACGTGTGTTTTGATATTTAACTTCACACAGTAGATCATATCTTCAGTTTGTTTACGATTGTTTAAAGTTGAGAATGAGCCTGTCAGTCACTTTTATTAATTAGTGAAAGACATCATGTGATACAGGTACTGCACAGGTGGGTCTGTGAGGGTGTGTCAAATCCACAAAAAGAAGAAAAAGATCCATTTTAATAAATCAAATAAATAACCAGTAGTGATAATAATTATTAACAGAAATAATTAATAAGAACATTGTCTTTATTTATTTTAAAGAAACATTTATTTGAAAAACACAAACATGAACAAACAAATGTACAATAATACAGTAAAAGTACCAACAGACTGAAGTTATACACATAAACAGTAAAACTACAGGACAGTAATACTCACCATCATCATCATCATCATCATCATCAACTGAACATCTGGAGTAAAGTTCTGCAGCTGTGGTGTCTGCTTACAGCCACCAGAGGTCACTGTTCACTGCTTCACTTCATATCATATCTTTATTAAATATTGATCATATATTGGCTCCACTGTGGTGACGTCATTGTTGTCACAACAACCAGCGCTGCAGAATTTGTTAATATTATTTGAGTAAACTGATTCAGCTGATTATATTTCCTTTTGTTGTGTTTCTGTCTTTAAATAAAGTTTTTCTTTCTTCCACAGAGATGTTTCACACTCTGGACCAGAAGCAGCGTGGGACCATCCAGCTGGACCTGCAGCAGGTAAACCGTCTGCTGCCCCCTGCAGGCCGCCGCCATCACATCATCACTCATCTCTTCTTCTTCTCTTCCTGCAGTGGCTCTGCCTCGCCATCAACTGACAGCGGCTGCTCCAGGTGCATGCTGGGAGATTTCGGCAGCTGATTTGAATGAATCAAAAGTCTGGATGATCGTCAGTAACGTCTCTTACCTGAGAGAGGAGATGATTTCATCATTTTAATGAGAAAAACACTTCAGACAGATTATTAATCAGCTTCAAACATGTCTGAAAGTCTTTAAATAAACCTGAACCAATCAAACAGCCCAGAATCCTGTGGATTATATTCATGTTGGAGGATTCTGCAGCTCATGATGTACAAACAGCCAACAGTAATATACAATTATGATCTTAATATCCAATTCCCTTATCTGATTGATCATGAACGCTGCAGCTGATCAGACTGATCTGATACATCACAACATCACTGAGTGGAGACAGATTCAACTCAACTTTTATGTTATTGTTTTCTGATTCTCCATCTAGTTAAAAATCTGTTAATTGTCGGTCTGATCAACAAACGAACCATAAACAACATAATAAAACTGACAGCTGATCGGCTGTTACAGCCCTCTGACAGCTGATCGACTGTGATCAGCTGATCGGCTGTTACAGCTGATCGGCTGTTACAGCTGATCGGCTGTGATCAGCTGATCGGCTGTGATCAGCTGATCGGATGTTACAGCTGATCAGCTGTTACAGCCCTCTGACAGCTGATCGGCTGTGATCAGCTGATCGACTGTGATCAGCTGATCGGCTGTTACAGCTGATCGGCTGTGATCAGCTGATCGGCTGTTACAGCTGATCGGCTGTGATCAGCTGATCGGCTGTTACAGCTGATCGGCTGTGATCAGAGACAGATGTTGCTTCAGAGGAAACGAGGTCTCATTTCTCTAAAAACATGTTTCCTCCTTTCCTCTCTCCTGCATCTTTAGTGGGCGGGACTAAGATGCAATAAGAAGGTGCAAACATGGATGCACTTTAAGGGAATTCAGATGTACCCAGTATCTCCCTGCAGTAGGAGGTCAGAGGTCAGAGGTCAGATGGATGGTGAGTGAGTCCTGTGTGTGAAAGAAGGTTTCTCTTTAACATTAATATTAACCAGGAGTCTGTTTCCTGATGCTGGAGTCACTGTCAGCTGATGTTGTGCTGCAAGATCAAAACTAATGAAACATGCTGTCAGAGAACATTTTACTGAAAGCGTCAGTATTAATGAACATTTGTGATCCGGGCAGCTTCATGTCTCCTACTAAACATCATTTCTGGCAGACAGGACTGACTGAACACACATCATGATCCACAAAAGTAAAAACAGGCGTTTCTGTAACACAGTTCAGTCATAAACTGAATGTGTTTTACTCCAGTTGAGCTGAGCGTCAAACTGAGGGTTTCTTTGTGCGTCTCTGTGAATGACAGAAAACATTTATTAAAGACAAAATAACATTTATTGAAGACAAAATATTTTTTTATTTGCTGGAGAGCAGAGCTGCAGTTTACAATCATCTTTTTATCAGCTGTGTCCCTGATATTAACCAGACTGCAGTCATCAGGAGAAACATCACACTGCTGAAGATTCTGCTAAACAAGTGAGGAGGAAATATTATTCAGAGAATTCAGAATCACATCGATATTCAGGTTTCACTCTGTGTCGGCTCTAAACTGACATATTCACCTTTCAGACCCCTGTAAAGTACTTAAATTTGCTCCTTGTCCACTCTGATTTATGGTTAATGCCTCTTTGGTCTGTATTAATGTTGCCTTCATCATCACTAAATGCAGAGCTATAACTTGTCTCAGCACACACAGCTGTAAGTGCACCAAATTATACAGAATGTCCTTGAATACAGAACAGTTTTCTCTTTCCTACCTCACAGCTCAGACCCCTAACCCTAACCTGATAAAAGCCTTTAGTGTTTGAATGTGAGCTCAGTGTGAACAGCATCATCATGCATAAACCAGCTCAGTTTGTTGGGTAATGAGTTGGTGGAGTATTAAATGTAGTTCTTTTAGCAAATACAAAAAATAAGCTAAAGGGTGTCTGACCCCCATATGTGGGGTGAGATGTAATTAACATACTGCAGACCGTCTCATCAAGAGCATTTGCTTTCATTGATTTCTCCTTTACATCGAGTAAAATAATATATTTTTATAAGTTCATTTAAATTGACAATGTTAAGTCCGTTCAGGCCTTAAAGCTAAATAATAAATAGTTTTTACATGTTTTATATTTTGATGTTGTGAAGAGGTCAATGAGTAAATTATTGTAGACTGTAGTTTATTCTTCACTAATCATATTTTTATCTGGATGCTAATTGTAGTTTTAGGTTTTGCTCAGAGCAAATAATGATTTTATGTCCTCTCATTAAAACATGATGTCATGTCTGGTAATTGTGTCTTTTATTAATTTTTACACCTCAACAAAAATCAGACTGCACAGAAAAATATGGGGGTGAGGGAAGATGCCCCAGAAGTGAAGATTTTACACTTTTATAATCACCATAAAATCTATTTATTTTATTTATTTTGCCTTCGTTAAAACACTCAGATCCCTAAAAACCAACCAGGAGAAATGAGTTTAAAAGTTTAAAATCTGTTGATGTGCAGAACAGAAGAAAGTCAGATGGATGTTTACAGATTTACTGAATGTAGGAAACACACAGACATAAACTTTGCTGGCATCTGTTGGCCACCGGCTGAGTTACTGTAACTCATTTCAGAGAAGCTGTTAGTTTCAATGAAGACATCAATTTGTGTATTTTTAAACCCAACAAATATCTCATCTGCCAGGAGTCCTGTATGAAGGCCCTCCAGGATAATATACCTGCTCAGCATACAATCAAACATCTCTCTGACTGCATAATGAGCACTTTTACTTTTCATACTTTGAGTACATGTAGCCGATAACTCTTTTTTACTTTTCTTAAGTAACATTGTGTATCTGTAATGGAGTATTTTTCAACGGTGTCATTTCTACTTCTAATAAAGGATCAGAATATTTCTTCCACTACACTGCTGACCTCCATAAAGAAACACTCAACACTTTATCCTTCTGCTGAGGAGGATCATCTGATCGAAAGCTACAGAACAGCTACTAAATGGACCTTATGGTGAAACTATATGACCAACTGTTGTTTCTAAGGTTCAGAATAAACTTAGATCTCAATATTTATTTCTCAATTTTTATAGTTTACTCCTTAATTCACTGATATTTGTGTCTGAAACTGTCTTTCATAATGTGATTTATTTTCTTTTCTTCTGTGATACTTTTTACTTTTCTGTTTTCTGAAGAAAATGATTGTCTGTTCATGTTATTCACTATTCTGATTCTTTGTCTGTTTCTGACTTGATAAATGTGGTAATGTGAAAACTCCAGAGACATTGATGGAAACAAGTCCTTTATTATTCTGACAAAGTCTGATGTGTTGGATTTTATAATATAATTTATAAAAAGAATATAAATAAATAAATAAAATATAAATGTAATATAAATATAATACAAATAAAATATAAATATAATATAGATGAAATAAAAATAGAATATAAATAAAACTTAATAGAATATCAATGGATGACACTGCCACAGGTAACAGGTGTAGCTGCAGTACCGCCGCTGGCCGCCGGGGGGCAGCAGACGTCACTGCCGCCACGCGCTGTCTCCATGAAGGACCACGGATGTATAAAGATTTATACATCCATGTGAAGGACGCACTCCCACTCAGGAGCCCCGCCCATGTACGTCAGGACCTGCCCACTGCGCACGCGCAGCCGCTCCACAGTCTACGGTACCGCACACCGGAGTCACAACAACCGACAGCCGCTGACTGTGACCGGCCGTTAGCTCCGTGACTGTCCGCCTGTCAGGAGGCCGGGGCCGGGGCGACTCTCAGAGAGAGTCCGGAGAGTAGAGCTGGAGGAGCGGACTGTAAAGGGAAGTTACCGGAGCCGGCCGGACGGAGAGTCGCCGTGTTCGGGTAGAATGTTATCAGCGGAGCGGAGCGGAGAGCACCGAGCTGCCCGCTGATTCACACCCACAACCCGGGGAACACTCCCGGTGTGTCCGCTCACAGAGACCCGCTGCTAACCGCTAACATTAGCCAGCAGGCTACATGCTAACAGGCTAACCGTGCCCCGGTGCTGTCGGTATGGAACGGTTAACGGTCACCGTGCTCTCATCCCGGTAAACAGAAACACACCCAACAGTTAGCTGCTAGCCGCGGAGCTAACGGGCAGCTGGGTAACATCTGGCCGTAGATAGCTCTCTGTGTAGCGGCCGAGGATGGTCGCAGTGACGGCAGCTGTTCTGGAGGAACGGCCTGTCCCCGCTGGATGTGCTGAGGCTCCCCGCTTCTCCCGCCCCGCCGGACCCGGACAGCCGCGCACAGCGTTCATGTAAACCGGTGAACCGTGCGTGTCGGTCCCGCAGCAGCAGCCATGCAGGCGGCCCAGCTGCAGTACGACTTCTTCAACGAGGAGAACGCACCGAAATGGAGAGGCCTGCTTGTTCCTTCACTGGAGAAGGTACAAACACACCTGTCTGTCTGTTCCACCTGTCTGTTCTACCTGTCTGTTCTACCTGTCTGTCTGTCATCACACTTCTAAAGATCAGACTTCAGAACATTAAACTTCAGAACATCAGACTTCAGAACATCAGACTTCAGAACATCAGACTTCAGAACTGTCAGACTTTAGAACATCAGACTTCAGAACATTAAACTTCAGAACATCAGACTTTACATCAGACTTCAGAACATCAGACTTCAGAACTGTCAGACTTTAGAACATCAGACTTCAGAACATCAGACTTCAGAACTGTCAGACTTTAGAACATCAGACTTTAGAACATCAGACTTTAGAACATCAGACTTCAGAACAGTCAGACTTTAGAACATCAGACTTCAGAACATCAGACTTTAGAACATCAGACTTCAGAACTGTCAGACTTCAGAACATCAGACTTCAGAACTGTCAGACTTCAGAACTGTCAGACTTTAGAACATCAGACTTTAGAACATCAGACTTCAGAACTGTCAGACTTCAGAACATCAGACTTCAGAACTGTCAGACTTCAGAACTGTCAGACTTTAGAACATCAGACTTTAGAACATCAGACTTTAGAACATCAGACTTTAGAACATCAGACTTCAGAACTGTCAGACTTTAGAACATCAGACTTTAGAACATCAGACTTTAGAACATCAGACTTCAGAACATCAGACTTCAGAACTGTCAGACTTTAGAACATCAGACTTTAGAACATCAGACTTTAGAACATCAGACTTTAGAACATCAGACTTTAGAACATCAGACTTCAGAACATCAGACTTCAGAACTGTCAGACTTTAGAACATCAGACTTTAGAACATCAGACTTTAGAACATCAGACTTTAGAACTGTCAGACTTTAGAACATCAGACTTTAGAACATCAGACTTTAGAACATCAGACTTTAGAACATCAGACTTTAGAACTGTCAGACTTTAGAACTGTCAGACTTTAGAACTGTCAGACTTCAGAACTGTCAGACTGTAGAACATCAGACTTTAGAACATCAGACTTTAGAACATCAGACTTTAGAACATCAGACTTTAGAACATCAGACTTCAGAACATTAAACTTCAGAACATTAAACTTCAGAACATCAGACTTCAGAACATCAGACTTCAGAACATTAAACTTCAGAACATCAGACTTTACATCAGACTTTAGAACTGTCATACTTTAGAACACCAGACTTCAGAACTGTCAGACTTTAGAACACCAGACTTCAGAACATCAGACTTTAGAACAGTCAGCCTTTAGAACATCAGACTTTAGAACAGTCAGCCTTTAGAACATCAGACTTTAGAACAGTCAGCCTTTAGAACATCAGACTTTAGAACAGTCAGACTTTAGAACATCAGACTTTAGAACAGTCAGACTTTAGAACAGTCAGACTTTAGAACAGTCAGCCTTTAGAACAGTCAGCCTTTAGAACATCAGCCTTTAGAACAGTCAGCCTTTAGAACATCAGACTTTAGAACAGTCAGCCTTTAGAACATCAGACTTTAGAACAGTCAGCCTTTAGAACATCAGACTTTAGAACATCAGCCTTTAGAACAGTCAGCCTTAACATCAGACTTTAGAACAGTCAGACTTTAGAACAGTCAGCCTTTAGAACAGTCAGCCTTTAGAACAGTCAGCCTTTAGAACAGTCAGCCTTTAGAACATCAGACTTTAGAACATCAGACTTTACATCATCAGCCTTCAGAACATCAGACTTCAGAACATCAGACTTCAGAACAGTCAGCCTTTACATCAGACTTCAGAACATCAGACTTCAGAACATCAGACTTCAGAACATCAGACTTCAGAACAGTCAGCCTTCAGAACAGTCAG
Organism: Scomberomorus guttatus; assembly: GCA_038419695.1. Lineage (NCBI taxonomy): Eukaryota > Metazoa > Chordata > Actinopteri > Scombriformes > Scombridae > Scomberomorus > Scomberomorus guttatus. The sequence continues at coordinate 437,357 of CM076447.1, read as the reverse complement.
CCTTCAGAACATCAGACTTCAGAACATCAGACTTCAGAACATCAGACTTCAGAGCAGTCAGCCTTCAGAACATCAGACTTTAGAACATCAGACTTTAGAACATCAGACTTCAGAACATCAGACTTTAGAACATCAGCCTTTAGAACATCAGCCTTCAGAACATCAGACTTTAGAGCAGTCAGCCTTCAGAACAGTCAGACTTTAGAACATCAGACTTTAGAACATCAGACTTTAGAACATCAGACTTCAGAACTGTCAGACTTTAGAACATCAGACTTCAGAACTGTCAGACTTCAGAACTGTCAGACTTTAGAACATCAGACTTTAGAACATCAGACTTCAGAACTGTCAGACTTTAGAACATCAGACTTTAGAACATCAGACTTTAGAACATCAGACTTCAGAACATCAGACTTCAGAACTGTCAGACTTTAGAACATCAGACTTTAGAACATCAGACTTTAGAACATCAGACTTCAGAACATCAGACTTCAGAACTGTCAGACTTTAGAACATCAGACTTTAGAACATCAGACTTTAGAACATCAGACTTTAGAACATCAGACTTTAGAACATCAGACTTTAGAACTGTCAGACTTTAGAACTGTCAGACTTTAGAACTGTCAGACTTCAGAACTGTCAGACTGTAGAACATCAGACTTTAGAACATCAGACTTTAGAACATCAGACTTTAGAACATCAGACTTTAGAACATTAAACTTCAGAACATCAGACTTCAGAACATCAGACTTCAGAACATCAGACTTCAGAACATTAAACTTCAGAACATCAGACTTTACATCAGACTTTAGAACTGTCATACTTTAGAACACCAGACTTCAGAACTGTCAGACTTTAGAACACCAGACTTCAGAACATCAGACTTTAGAACAGTCAGCCTTTAGAACATCAGACTTTAGAACAGTCAGCCTTTAGAACATCAGACTTTAGAACAGTCAGCCTTTAGAACATCAGACTTTAGAACAGTCAGACTTTAGAACATCAGACTTTAGAACAGTCAGACTTTAGAACAGTCAGACTTTAGAACAGTCAGCCTTTAGAACAGTCAGCCTTTAGAACATCAGCCTTTAGAACAGTCAGCCTTTAGAACATCAGACTTTAGAACAGTCAGCCTTTAGAACATCAGACTTTAGAACATCAGCCTTTAGAACAGTCAGCCTTAACATCAGACTTTAGAACAGTCAGACTTTAGAACAGTCAGCCTTTAGAACAGTCAGCCTTTAGAACAGTCAGCCTTTAGAACAGTCAGCCTTTAGAACATCAGACTTTAGAACATCAGACTTTACATCATCAGCCTTCAGAACATCAGACTTCAGAACATCAGACTTCAGAACAGTCAGCCTTTACATCAGACTTCAGAACATCAGATTTTAGAACATCAGACTTCAGAACATCAGACTTCAGAACATCAGACTTCAGAACAGTCAGCCTTCAGAACAGTCAGCCTTCAGAACATCAGACTTCAGAACATCAGACTTCAGAACATCAGACTTCAGAGCAGTCAGCCTTCAGAACATCAGACTTTAGAACATCAGACTTTAGAACATCAGACTTCAGAACATCAGACTTTAGAACATCAGCCTTTAGAACATCAGCCTTCAGAACATCAGACTTTAGAGCAGTCAGCCTTCAGAACATCAGACTTTAGAACAGTCAGCCTTTACATCAGCCTTCAGAACATCAGACTTCAGAACATCAGACTTCAGAACATCAGATTTCAGAACATCAGCCTTCAGAACATCAGACTTCAGAACATCAGACTTTAGAACAGTCAGACTTTAGAGCAGTCAGCCTTCAGAACATCAGACTTTAGAACAGTCAGCCTTTACATCAGCCTTCAGAACATCAGCCTTCAGAACATCAGACTTCAGAACATCAGACTTCAGAACATCAGATTTCAGAACATCAGCCTTCAGAACATCAGACTTCAGAACATCAGACTTTAGAACAGTCAGACTTTAGAGCAGTCAGCCTTCAGAACATCAGACTTCAGAACATCAGACTTCAGAACATCAGACTTCAGAGCAGTCAGCCTTCAGAACATCAGCCTTCAGAACATCAGACTTCAGAACATCAGACTTTAGAACAGGCAGCCTTTACATCAGACTTCAGAACATCAGATTTTAGAACATCAGACTTCAGAACATCAGACTTCAGAACATCAGACTTCAGAACGTCAGACTTCAGAACGTCAGACTTTAGAACGTCAGACTTTAGAACAGTCAGACTTCAGAACATCAGACTTCAGAACAGTCAGCCTTTACGTCAGACTTTAGAACAGTCAGACTTTAGAACATCAAACTTTAGAACATCAGACTTCAGAACATCAGACTTCAGAACATCAGACTTCAGAACATCAGACTTCAGAACATCAGACTTCAGAACATCAGACTTCAGACCATCAGGCTTCAGACCATCAGACTTCAGACCATCAGACTTCAGACCATCAGACTTCAGAACATCAGACTTCAGAACATCAGACGTCAGAACAGTCAGACTTTAGAACATCAGACTTTAGAACAGTCAGACTTTAGAACAGTCAGACTTTAGAACAGTCAGACTTTAGAACATCTGACTTTAGAACATCTGACTTCAGAACATCTGACTTTAGAACATCTGACTTCAGAACATCTGACTTCAGAACATCTGACTTCAGAACATCTGACTTTAGAACATCTGACTTCAGACCATCAGATGTCAGACCATCAGACTTTAGGACATCAGACTTTAGAACATCAGACTTCAGAACATCAGACTTTAGAACAGTCAGACTTTACATCAGACTTCAGAACATCAGACTTCAGAACATCAGACTTTCGAACATCAGACTTCAGAACATCAGACTTTAGAACATCAGACTTTAGAACATCAGACTTCAGAACATCAGACTTTAGAACATCAGACTTCAGAACATCAGACTTCAGAACATCAGACTTCAGAACATCAGACTTCAGAACATCAGACTTTAGAACATCAGACTTTAGAACAGACTTCAGAACAGAATTCAGAACATCTGACTTTAGAACATCTGACTTCAGACCATCAGATGTCAGACCATCAGACTTTAGAACATCAGACTTTAGAACATCAGCCTTTACATCAGACTTCAGAACATCAGACTTCAGAACATCAGACTTCAGAACATCAGACTTCAGAACATCAGACTTCAGAACATCAGACTTCAGAACAGTCAGACTTTAGAACAGTCAGACTTTAGAACAGTCAGACTTTAGAACAGTCAGACTTTAGAACATCAGACTTCAGAACATCAGACTTCAGAACATCAGACTTCAGAACAGTCAGCCTTGAGAACAGTCAGCCTTGAGAACAGTCAGCCTTGAGAACAGTCAGACTTGAGAACAGTCAGACTTGAGAACCTTTTTCCTAGCAGATATTGATTGATATATTGATATTTGACTCGTTAACTCACCATCAGAGTTGTGGAGGAGTGATTATGCAGCTTCAGCTGGTTGAAGTCAGTTTGTTTTTGGTCAAACAGACACCTGCAGGTTAATGTGTTCAAACACAACTCACCTGCATACAGGTCACACACACACACAGACAGGTGTGTGTGACAGGTGTGTGTGTTGTAGTAAACAGCAGATGAACCTGAATCATCATGTGTTTGTGTTCATTTTTATTTTCTGTAGATGTTTTGTTTCTTTAATACTAAAACGTTAATACTGTTCACTTCTTCAGTCCAGCTCACCTGTTATTACCTGTTTACCTGTATTATACAGAAAAATATAAAATATGATACAGAAAAATATAAAATATTATGCAGAAAAATATAAAATATTATACAGAAAAATATAAAATATGCAGAAAAATATAAAATTTTCTACAGAAAAATGTAAAATATTCTACAGAAAAATATAAAATATTCTACAGAAAAATATATAATATTATACAGAAAAATATAAAATATTATGCAGAAAAATATAAAATATTATACAGAAAAATATAAAATATGCAGAAAAATATAAAATTTTCTACAGAAAAATGTAAAATATTCTACAGAAAAATATAAAATATTCTACAGAAAAATATATAATATTATACAGAAAAATATAAAATATTTTTCAGAAAAATATAAAATATTATGCAGAAAATCTAAAATATTATACAGAAAAATATGAAATATTATACAGAAAAATATGAAATATTATACAGAAAAATATGAATTATTATACAGAAAAATATAAAATATTATACAGAAAAATATATAATATTATGCAGAAAAATATGAAATATTATGCAGAAAAATATGAAATATTATGCAGAAAAATCTAAAATATTATGCAGAAAAATCTAAAATATTATGCAGAAAAATCTAAAATATTATGCAGATAAATATAAAATATACAGAAAAATAAAATATGATACAGAAAAATATAAAATATTACAGAAAACACGCAAGTTATATTCTGTTAATGTCTGAATTGTTTGACTTATTTCACGGCAGGCCTGAAGTCAGCACTGTGAGTTGTAGAGCTGCAGTGATTATTCGATTAGTTTCCAACTTTAAAATTAATCACCAACTATTTTGATAATCGATTAATTGTTTTGAGTTAGATTCTGTGATTCCAGCTTCTTAAATGTGAATATTTTCTGGTTTGTTTAGTCTCTCTTACAGTAAACTGAATATATTTGTGTTGTGGACAAAACAAAACATTTGAGGACGTCATGTTTGGGAATCACTGATCCACATTTTCACCATTTTCTGACATTGTATAAACCAAGCAACTAATCAATAAATTGTGAAAATAATCACAGATTAATCACTAATGAAAATAATTTAGTTGCAGCTCTAGTGAGTTAAATAAATATTAGATCATAAATGTGGTTAGAACAGCTGTATTAAAGTGTGACACTGATGAACCTGCAGCTGTGTACAGAAATAACAGAAACAGTCACTGATGATCAATAACCTGATAACATTAGGATCATGCAGAGATATTAATAACCAGGTTATGTTTTCTATTATATCCTGAGCAGGATTAAAACCTGAATAAAACACAGCAGGGATTGAATAAAGTTAGATTTAAAATAATAAAGTATCATAAAATTCTTATAATTGTTGTAAAATATTTGAATAAAAGTTGAATCCCTTCGAGCAGCGGCTGCTGTAACACCTGCAGTCCTCCACCTGGTGGCAGCAGAGAGTCGGCTGCACTAATATCAGCAGGAGGAGGAAGTACATGATGTGTGTGCAGAAAACACCAGATAACAGAGTCACATTCTGACAGTGACAGAGCAGTGCATGCTGGGAACGTTCCCATGCAGCCAGACAGTCAACCTTTAACAGTAAACAGCTACAGGAGCTGACGAAGTCCAAAATCAGTGTTTATAATAATATAATAATAATCTTTATTTACACAGCACTTTCAAAACTAATGTTACAAAGTGGTTCACAGGGTGATAAAAACATGACAGATGAAATAAAAGTAGAGACGGTAAAATAATGATTACTGAGGTTGATCAATAATAAATATAACAAACACATATTACAGAGATGAAACAAGGTAATAAAAACATATAATGTTCAACTGACATGTTGTTTCTACAGCTGCAGTGATCATTAATCATTGGTCTGTTAGTCGATCGACAGACAATCAGCTACTTTGATAATCGATTAACTGTAATTTTAAGAAAAAATGTCAGTGAACGTGTTCCTCACATCGTTCTGAATATCTGTTTGAACTGTTGGTGTCGGAAGAAACTGTGACGACATGTTTCACTGTTCTCTAAAATAAACGATTGATTAATCTAGAAAATAATCAACAGATTAATCAATTATGAACAGTGTTTCTGCTGTTTTGTTTACAGTCTGATCAATAATAAATATATGGTCTGATCATAAGTTTGTCGAAATGAATAAATAGTTTAAGACACAGAGAGGAGAAGTACTGTACACATGATTGATTATTGATTATCCCAGTTAGGTTGATCAAATCAGAAACATTAAGATTTACAAAATAAACGTTCAGATAAGCCTCAGTGCTCAATTTGGATTTATTGCTCAGATCAGATTTTTTTTGTTTGGCTGTTCACATTATTTTTTAAATGTGGCCAGTATCAGATTCCAGTGTGAACTGGTCACGGTCCTGAACTGACCCGCATGTGCAAAGAACAATAACAGACATTGAACGCAGCACGCTTTCGTATGAGGCCACTGAAGTCAGCGTTTACAGTTTCATTTATAAATCGATGTGTTATTAGGCTTGAGTTGAAAATGGCTGCAGCTCCACCTGCTCGGCCGGTGTCTCGAGGAATGTGAGTATTAATATGACTTGGAGGAGTGGATTCATTTAGACACAGCCAGGTTTCAGTAAGACAAAATAAATCTATATGATAATCTGAGATTAGATCATTGATTAGTATAGCTTTAGATGACGGAGATCTAATGTTTAAGAGTCCACATTTAATTCTCCTATTTTGTTGTACTATCGCAGTAGTGGTGTTAATTTTTATTAGGTTTGTATGTATAAATCCTCTCCTGTTTACTTTAGATTTAATTGATTTAAGTGGTCGGGGGACAGACACAGTTTCTATGTGGTTTTGAGACACTCAGTTCAGGCGACCCATCTGACTGAGAAAGCATGTAGGAGTTTGGTTGTATTGGCTGGAGTGATGTAAAAGTCGCATAAATTCTGATATCACTGTTCAGACTGAGGTCGCATTGCAAAAAATCAGACCTGTATCAGAATTGAAAAGATCAGATTCTATGTGATTTGTGCTCTTCACACAACAGATCGGAGAAAAATTGGATTTGGGCCACTTTTGCCTGCAGTGTGAACATAGCCTATGACTCAGTTCGTGCTCTGTGTGTGTGTGTGTGTGTGTGTGTGTGTGTGTGTGTGTGTGTGTGTGTTGCAGGTACTGAACCAGGTGCATCCTAACCTGGTGTCCCAGCAGGAGGCACTGCAGTACATCGAGGAGCTGATCCTGCTCCTGCTCAGCATGCTGTGTCAGGCTCAGCCACGCAGTGTGCAGGATGTGGAGGTAACACACACACACAGATAGAGATGCCCCCTGAAACCTGGTTCTATGTTGTACGTTCTCTGTCCTCTAATGGGCTTCACTATTGAAAAAACTTCTATGCACTCACCGTCCAATTGGGAGGTAGCCAAGCCCCAGCGCTTGCCTTTTGCTGCTCATCTCCTTTTTTTCTACTCAGCCATCTTGAGAACTTCGTCCTGTGAACTTCGTTCACCATCTGTTGTCGCAGAAGAAAACTACTTTGTCATGTCTGCTAACAAGCCTTGCTTCTCCTGCGCCTCACCTATGCTGCCGACAGACTCCCATGAGTCCTGCTTCCTTCCTTCCTGTGCCACCTGTCCCTCAGGAGGAGTTCGAGCAAAGATCCCACTTCCCTCTTCAAGGATGATGACGCGCCACCAGCCCACCGCTATCCTCCGACGATCTGCCCAGTTTGTTCAACTCTGCTGCCGAGACGATGGCGACCCCGTCACCTCCCCAGCCATCAGCCAAGACTCCTGCTGAGGTCATTTCTTGGTTTCTGACCAGGTTCAGACCACTGTTGGTTCAGGCCCAGCTGAGAGTACATCTCATTCCTAATGCCTTCACCTTAAGTTTTAACCAATAGCGAAGTCCGTTAGAGGGCGGAGCACGTACGACATAGAAATAGTAGTTACCTGGATGTAACTCCAGTTCTATGAGTGTGTGTGTAGCTCTCTTACCACAAGCCCAGCTGGCCTCAGAGCGTTGGGAGGAGCTGCTGCGCGGTAGCTACCTCCTGAATGGGCGGTGACTGTATTGTATGAATGTATTAACAAGTGTAAACATGCTAAATAAACATACATATTTTAGTGAATTCAGTATATTAGCTATCAACAATGTGCCATGTAATGTCTAGTAATCCTGGAGCTCTGAGGTTTCAGCCCAAACACACACAAAGTGAACAAACTGTTAGACCGCCATGACACCTCAAAACTGACTTACAGGCTCCTGCAATGCATTCAAATAATAATAAAAATAATTGTATTTATATAGCACCTTTCAAGCTTAAGCACAACATGCTTTCCAGATTAAAATTTACATAATAAAAAAAAGAAAAAAAAAAAAAGAAATCAGAAAACTATGTAACAAGAATTAGGAACATTAGAGCTTATATATCAAGCAGCACTGAGACCATACATAACACAGATGAAAGAGCAAAGTAAAAGAGATAAGTTCCTATATAAATAAGTAAAGATGAAAGATAAAAGAATTAAGCCCATATAAAGCAGGTAGAATGCCAGTAAAAGAACAAACCTTGAATATGAAAATATGCTCGGACAGAAAAAACAGATAAAAGTGCAAAATATATGGAAGTGCATATGAAAATACTAAAATGACACTACATAAAAGCATTAAATGTCGGCCATCTTGTAAAAGTAATTTTTTAGGAGGCACTTATTCTTAAATATTGCATCATGCTTATAAATGACATTAACCTGATAAACAGGTTAAATAAGCAGACATGACAACACTGCTGCACTGACTCCTCACCAACAAGATGCCCAACGTCCTGCTGCAACCTGCTGACAGTGTAGAGTACTGCACCAAAATAAGTCCACAGAGACTGAATAAAAGTCCCTCAAAGCTTACAATAAATCAACAGCTGAAGCTGGAATATGTGTGCTTATCGTCCCTGGGAGTGACCAGATGTGACCAGATGTTTTATGTGCGTCACATTTACATAACTTAAAGAGTCACTGTAGAACAGTTTTAGGTAGGTAGCTGGGAAGGAAGTTGGGCTGTAACGGTTCATGTATTCGTCCCGAACCATTTGGTACACGATGTTCAACTCAGTACATGACTTTCCTCGGTTCAGTACACTCTGTGACCCAAACTGTCAGTTACTGTCAAAATAGTTTAATAATCCACTTCAGACATGCGGAACAATAATTCTAGAGTGCGAGTTCCACCTGGAATGTTTTGGCACCCCCACTTAGCTGTAGCATGCTCATGGGTATGCTAGCCAGCTTAGTCAAGGTAGCCTGGTTACCCTGGTTACCCTGTAGTGTCACTGCCATCAGAAAGACAAACGAGAGACCTATAACACTGACCGAGTACAACACTATTATTAAAATATGCTCCATTATCTCCATAGTGAAACGATACCGCGTCTCCCGTCCCCTCCCCTTTCCGTGATGGTCATCTAGTTTCCACTGCAGTAACTAAACTGTGTCAGTAATAGTTTCCACTGCAGCAACTAAACTGTGTCAGTAATAGTTTCCACTGCAGTAACTAAACTGTGTCAGTAATAGTTTCCACTGCAGCAACTAAACTGTGTCAGTAATAGTTTCCACTGCAGCAACTAAACTGTGTCAGTAACAGTTTCCACTGCAGCAACTAAACTGTGTCAGTAATAGTTTCCACTGCAGCAACTAAACTGTGTCAGTAACAGTTTCCAGTGCAGCAACTAAACTGTGTCAGTAATAGTTTCCAGTGCAGCAACTAAACTGTGTCAGTAATAGTTTCCAGTGCAGCAACTAAACTGTGTCAGTAATAGTTTCCACTGCAGTAACTAAACTGTGTCAGTAATAGTTTCCAGTGCAGCAACTAAACTGTGTCAGTAACAGTTTCCAGTGCAGCAACTAAACTGTGTCAGTAATAGTTTCCACTGCAGCAACTAAACTGTGTCAGTAATAGTTTCCACTGCAGCAACTAAACTGTGTCAGTAATAGTTTCCACTGCAGTAACTAAACTGTGTCAGTAATAGTTTCCACTGCAGTAACTAAACTGTGTCAGTAATAGTTTCCACTGTAGTAACTAAACTGTGTCAGTAATAGTTTCCACTGCAGTAACTAAACTGTGTCAGTAATAGTTTCCAGTGCAGCAACTAAACTGTGTCAGTAATAGTTTCCACTGCAGCACAACTAAACTGTGTCAGTAATAGTTTCCACTGCAGCACAACTAAACTGTGTCAGTAATAGTTTCCAGTGCAGCAACTAAACTGTGTCAGTAATAGTTTCCAGTGCAGCAACTAAACTGTGTCAGTAATAGTTTCCACTGCAGCAACTAAACTGTGTCAGTAATAGTTTCCACTGCAGTAACTAAACTGTGTCAGTGATAGTTTCCACTGCAGCAACTAAACTGTGTCAGTAATAATTTCCACTGCAGTAACTAAACTGTGTCAGTAATAGTTTCCAGTGCAGCAACTAAACTGTGTCAGTAATAGTTTCCAGTGCAGCAACTAAACTGTGTCAGTAATAGTTTCCACTGCAGCAACTAAACTGTGTCAGTAATAGTTTCCACTGCAGCAACTAAACTGTGTCAGTGATAGTTTCCACTGCAGTAACTAAACTGTGTCAGTAATAGTTTCCACTGCAGCAACTAAACTGTGTCAGTAATAGTTTCCACTGCAGCAACTAAACTGTGTCAGTAACAGTTTCCAGTGCAGCAACTAAACTGTGTCAGTAATAGTTTCCACTGCAGCAACTAAACTGTGTCAGTAATAGTTTCCACTGCAGCAACTAAACTGTGTCAGTAATAGTTTCCACTGCAGTAACTAAACTGTGTCAGTAATAGTTTCCACTGCAGTAACTAAACTGTGTCAGTAATAGTTTCCACTGTAGTAACTAAACTGTGTCAGTAATAGTTTCCACTGCAGTAACTAAACTGTGTCAGTAATAGTTTCCAGTGCAGCAACTAAACTGTGTCAGTAATAGTTTCCACTGCAGCACAACTAAACTGTGTCAGTAATAGTTTCCACTGCAGCACAACTAAACTGTGTCAGTAATAGTTTCCACTGCAGCAACTAAACTGTGTCAGTAATAGTTTCCAGTGCAGCAACTAAACTGTGTCAGTAATAGTTTCCAGTGCAGCAACTAAACTGTGTCAGTAATAGTTTCCACTGCAGCACAACTAAACTGTGTCAGTAATAGTTTCCAGTGCAGCAACTAAACTGTGTCAGTAATAGTTTCCAGTGCAGCAACTAAACTGTGTCAGTAATAGTTTCCACTGCAGCAACTAAACTGTGTCAGTAATAGTTTCCACTGCAGCACAACTAAACTGTGTCAGTAATAGTTTCCAGTGCAGCAACTAAACTGTGTCAGTAATAGTTTCCACTGCAGTAACTAAACTGTGTCAGTAATAGTTTCCACTGCAGCACAACTAAACTGTGTCAGTAATAGTTTCCACTGCAGCAACTAAACTGTGTCAGTAATAGTTTCCACTGCAGCAACTAAACTGTGTCAGTGATAGTTTCCACTGCAGCACAACTAAACTGTGTCAGTAATAGTTTCCACTGCAGCACAACTAAACTGTGTCAGTAATAGTTTCCACTGCAGCACAACTAAACTGTGTCAGTAATAGTTTCCACTGCAGCACAACTAAACTGTGTCAGTAATAGTTTCGAGACATACAGTCGACATACAGATAACAGGTTAAAATCATTCCTGGGGGTTACAGTAGAAAGGGGCTATTGGAGGGGGGTTAAACATCTAAACTGTGATGACATCACTGTCAGACTGGAGTGTGATTGGTGGCTTTGATCTGTTTTTGCTTCTTGTTTGCAGTTAATGGAGGCTGCAGTGAGATAAGAGGTGCTCTCTGGTAAAATACCACAGCTGCTGGTATTTCTACCACACTGCCCCCCCCCCCCTTCCTCCTGACCTCTGACCTCTGACCCCTCACTGCTCCTCGGTTCAGCTCAGCTGTGTGTGCTGTCTTCCTGTTTGGTGATGTGTGCAGTCAGTTGATCACACTGAGACAAACACCTGCAGGGATTAGCCGATCAGAGTCCACAGCCATGATTCATGCTGTTATTTACACCTGAGCTTCACCTGCTGTCACATGTTAAAATATCTCCTGTGAACAAACATCTATTAGATCCAGCTGTGTCTCACTCTGCTGCCTGTTTCTGTCACTGTGACTGTGCAGAAATGATCAGATTTAATGATCATTTGTTATTGAGTAGATAAAAACTAGTTTATCATGTTTGTAATGAAGAGATTTTATTATCTCTAACCAGTGATCAGAGGTGGAAGAAGTACTTAGATATTTTACTGCAGTAAACGTACCAATACAGCAATGTAAAGATACTCTATTTCAGGTAGAAATCCTGCATGAAAAATCCTCTTCCAGTAAAAGTACATAAGTATTATGAGCTTGATGTAGTTAAAGTATTGCAGTAAAAGTACATAAGTATTATGAGCTTGATCTAGTTAAAGTATTGCAGTAAAAGTACATAAGTATTATGAGCTCGATGTAGTTAAAGTATTACAGTAAAAGTACATAAGTATTATGAGCTCGATGTAGTTACAGTATTGCAGTAAAAGTACATAAGTATTATGAGCTCGATGTAGTTAAAGTATTGCAGTAAAAGTACATAAGTATTATGAGCTCGATGTAGTTAAAGTATTACAGTAAAAGTACATAAGTATTATGAGCTCGATGTAGTTAAAGTATTGCAGTAAAAGTACATAAGTATTATGAGCTTGATGTAGTTAAAGTATTGCAGTAAAAGTACATAAGTATTATGAGCTTGATGTAGTTAAAGTATTGCAGTAAAAGTACATAAGTATTATGAGCTTGATGTAGTTAAAGTATTGCAGTAAAAGTACATAAGTATTATGAGCTTGATGTAGTTAAAGTATTGCAGTAAAAGTAGTGGTTTGGTCCCTCTGACTGATATATTATTATATATGACATCATTAGATTATTAATACTGAAGCATCAGTGTGTAAGCAGCATGTTACTGTTGTAGCTGCTGGAGGTGGAGCTAGTTTCAACTACTTTATATACAGTTAGCTAGTTTAGTCCAGTGGTTCCCAACCTAGGGGTGGGGCCCCTCCAAAGGGTCAGCAGATAAATCTGAGGGGTCGTGAGATGATTAATGGGAGAGGAAAGAAGAAAAAACAAAGTTCTGATACACAAATCTGTTTTCACTTTTTGGACTTTTTCTCTAATCTTTGATTTTTGCTGAAATATTGGATCATTTGAACATTTATTGAAATGAAACCATGTGAGAAGTTTAGAGGGAAAAATCACTATTTGGTGGAGCTGTTAACAACTCATAGACATCTGAAATGTGACCCCGACTACACACTGCTTTTTGTAAGACGTCAAAAGCCAAAAAGGTTGGAAACCACTGGTTTCATCTTTAACAATGTGTTGTATTTTAAAAGCTTGTTATATTATCCATTGTGTCAAATCTACATCTGAAAAGTAACTAAAGCTGTCAAATAAATGTAGTGGAGTAGAAAGTACAATATTTCCCTCTGAAATGTAGTGGAGTGGAAGTATAAAGTAGCATCACATGGAAATACTCAAGTAAAGTACAAGTACCTCAAACTGTACTTAAGGACACTACTTGAGTAAATGTTACTTTTCACCACTGCCAATTAGAAGCCCTAAAACTCTTAAGCGGACGCGTACATGGACAGCTGCAGACACCACGGACACGTAGTTGTTCTGTAGTTGTACTACTTTCTGGAGGACGCATTTCACACATGCGCAGTAGATTGGCAACTATTGATTGTAGCATAGTGGCTGCGTGGTTACAACAAATTGGAGGTATGCGGATGTCTACACATACACCCTCTGATGATGGAAGTATAAGCCCTGCTAGAGAGACAGTTGTCCTTTTGAGTCATGAAACTATAAAACTGATCAGTCTGCTGGCGTCATCACCTGAACTGTAACATGTTCATCATTTTCTGTTGTCAGATAACTGAGCGAGTCTCATTAATACTACCTGTTTATGAGCGGTCAGTCTGCAGGTGAGAGATCCCATCATAATGATCAGTATCGGGTCGATCTCTGCATATTGTCAAGGTCCAGTATCGACCTTTACGGCCACTCCCTGCAGGATTTTTTGTGATTATTGAGGCCAAAAATGATTTGATCTCAAAAAATTGTGATACAATTTGTGATGTTTTATGTCTCTTTTTGTGGTAAAACTGCAGGAATTGGGAAAAAATTACAAGCAAAGGAAAATAATGTGTTTTTTTTTTTTGTTTTTGTTTTTTTTTTTCGAGAACCATGGGCTCAAAGTTATATAACAAAGAAAATACTGTACTTGAATTGCATTTATAAGCTTTATTAAATAAACTTTCAGCTCAACATTAGCACCAAATAAAAAGTCAATAATGTCATTAAAATAAATCCATCAACATAAAAATATAGTTTCATGTTGATGTTTGAGGTAGATTATGTCCATCTTTGCTGTCTGAACAACATCAGCTTGTATTCTTCTGACTAACTGAATCAAACCTCATTTGGGAACATTTGGGAACATTTGGGAATTGTTTTGTTGGGTCTATGGCATCATGTTTGTTGTCAGGTGAGATTTGTCCTGAATCCTTGCTGAATGCTGCGATGACGTCAGTTACCACCACACCAAACGCCACGATTGGTCCAAATCACAAGCGTCTGTTCATTTGGACATTTATGTGGAAAAGTTGCTGTAATTTAGTAAAACTGCAACTCTCACAGATATTGTGGAGATTTCTTGAATTTGCAATATATTTTCCTGGAGGGAGAGTACAAAGCAGCTTCTCATGTTGAGACACTCTTTGCATCACTTTCAGCTCAGATCAGCTGATTAACCTTCATGCTGTGAGTCACCTGACGACAAAATGAAACTTATGGGTTTGTGTGTTTGAACTCGACCAAAGATCCTCTGCGAGGGAAGAAGCTCCACTCTGTAACACCACTGTACAACCAGAATGTTTCTGTAGATCCACCAGAGTGAGACGTCTTCTCTCCAGAGGATCGGTAGGAACCAATCAGATTCTTTTCCTGAGAGGAGACAGGCAGCAGCTGATTGGCTGCAGCCAGCAGGTGGACACAGTTCTGTATTACTCAGTCCAAACCATCCAATCAGAGCAGAGCACAGGTGTGTCCTGCAGTGTGATCAACAACTCCTGGTTTCTGTTTGAGTCCGGAGTCCAGATGTTTACACCAGATCAGTCCAGATGTTTAGACCGGATCAGTCCAGATGTGTAGACCAGATCAGTCCAGATGTTTACATCGAATCAGTCCAGATGTGTAGACCAGATCAGTCCAGATGTTTACATCGAATCAGTCCAGATGTGTAGACCGGCTCAGTCCAGATGTTTACATCGAATCAGTCCAGATGTTTACATCGAATCAGTCCAGATGTGTAGACCAGATCAGTCCAGATGTTTACATCGAATCAGTCCAGATGTGTAGACCAGATCAGTCCAGATGTTTACATCGAATCAGTCCAGATGTGTAGACCGGCTCAGTCCAGATGTGTAGACCAGATCAGTCCAGATGTTTACATCGAATCAGTCCAGATGTGTAGACCAGATCAGTCCAGATGTGTGGACCGAATCAGTCCAGATGTTTACACCGGATCAGTCCAGATGTTTACACCAGATCAGTCCAGATGTTTATACCGGATCAGTCTAGATGTGTAGACCAGAGTCCAGATGTTGACCCCTCCATCTGTGTCTCAGGAGCGCGTGCAGAAGAGTTTTCCTCACCCGATTGATAAGTGGGCGATTGCTGATGCTCAGGCGGCCATCGAGAAGAGGAAGAGGAGGAACCCGCTGGCTCTACCTGTTGACAAGATCCACCCACTGCTGAAGGTGTGACATCATCATCGTCATCATCATCATCATCGTCTTCTTCATCCACTCCCTCTGACTGTTTCGCATGATGCCTTGTGTTGCAGGAGGTGCTGGGCTATAAGATTGACCACCAGGTGTCGGTGTACATGGTGGCTGTGTTGGAGTACATCTCCGCCGACATCCTGAAGCTTGCTGGAAACTACGTCAGGAACATTCGACACTACGAGATCTCCCAGCAGGACATCACTGTGGCCATGTGTGCAGACAAGGTACACACCTGAGACGCACCTGAATACACTTGAACACACTTGACATACACAAGCAGACACAAAACTCACACAGAGACAAAAATGTCTCACTTTTCTGTCTGTGTCTCACCTGTCTGTATGTCCAGGTGCTGATGGACATGTTCCACCAGGACGAGGAGGATATCAGTGGCTTCCCTCTTATGGACGAGGAGCCGTCAGCCAATGAGGAGCAGAATTACTACGAGCTGGTGAGGAGCTTCATGTCTGACGGTCGACAGTTCCTGAGACAGCTCAACCTGCTCATCAAGGTGTTCAGAGAGCCCTTCAACTCCAGCCCCATGCTCTTCTCTCAACACGTACGTATCACTGCTCTCACCTGATGAGACTTACTGACGTGATAATCACCTGATCAGACTTATTGATTACCTGTGGTGTCTCTCAGGACGTGGACAGTATCTTCAGTCGGATCGTTGATATCCACGAGGTGACGGTGAAGCTGCTCGGTTTGATCGAGGACACGGTGGAGATGACAGATGAGGGCAGTCCTCACCCTCTGGTGGGCAGCTGCTTCGAGGACCTGGCTGAGGTCTGTCTGTGTGATTGATTGATTGATTGATTGATTAGCTGTGGTTCTATCTGATGTGTGATGTGATTGGCAGGAGTTGGCCTTCGACCCGTATGAGACGTACACTCAGGACATCCTGCGCTCTGGTTTCCATGAACACTTCCTGAGTCAAGTGTCCAAGCCAGGAGCCGCCTTCCACCTCCAGGTAAGCCCCGCCCACTGAGCTCTGACATCACTTTATGCAAACCTAACTGCTGAGAACCCAGGTGGAGACCTCTGATTGGTCAGGGAAGGAGGAGAAGATCTAATTAAGAATTAAACACTAACATCTGGAGCTCCATGTTTGATATGAATGTGTTTATTCAGGTTTCATTTGATCCCATCGTTCTCTGACCTGGAGGGTTCATGTTAGCGCCCCTACAGGCTGCCGAGGTCACTACAGCCACAATATAAACTACATCCTGATGGTTGGTGTACAGTTTGTCCTTAGGGAGACGCTAGAAAAAGGGTCATTAAATACATGAAACAGCAGCTCAGTGTGATGATGTCGTCGTCGTCGTCATCATCATCATCATCATCATGCTGTCTCTGTCTGTCTACAGTCCATCTGTGAAGGCTTTAAAGAGGCCGTCCAGTACGTTCTGCCCCGACTGCTGCTCACTCCTGTTTACCACTGTCTGCACCTGTTCGAGATCCTCAAGGTGAGACTACTCTACAACACCTGTACAACACCTGTACAACACAACACCTGAGAAACACCTGTACAACACAACACCTGAAAAACACCTGTACAACACCTGAGAAACACCTGTACAACACCTGTACAACACAACACCTGAGAAACACCTGTACAACACACCTGTACAACACCTGTACAACACAACACCTGAGAAACACCTGTACAACACAATACTTGAGAAACACCTGTACAACACAACACCTGAGAAACACCTGTACAACACAACACCTGAGAAACACCTGTACAACACAACACCTGAAAAACACCTGTACAACACAACACCTGAGAAACACCTGTACAACACAACACCTGAAAAACACCTGTACAACACAACAGCTGAAAAACACCTGTACAACACAACACCTGAGAAACACCTGTACAACACAACACCTGTACAACACAACACCTGAAAAACACCTGTACAACACAACACCTGAAAAACACCTGTACAACACAACACCTGAGAAACACCTGTACAACACAACACCTGTACAACACAACACCTGAGAAACACCTGTACAACACAACACCTGAAAAACACCTGTACAACACAACACCTGAAAAACACCTGTACAACACAACACCTGAAAAACACCTGTACAACACAACACCTGAGAAACACCTGTACAACACAACACCTGAAAAACACCTGTACAACACAACACCTGAGAAACACCTGTACAACACAACACCTGAAAAACACCTGTACAACACAACACCTGAAAAACACCTGTACAACACAACACCTGAGAAACACCTGTACAACACAACACCTGTACAACACAACAGCTGAAAAACACCTGTACAACACAACACCTGAGAAACACCTGTACAACACAACACCTGAGAAACACCTGTACAACACAAGACCTGTACAACACAATACCTGAGAAACACCTGTACAACACAATACCTGAGAAACACCTGTACAACACAACACCTGAAAAATACCTGAAAAACACCTGTACAACACCTGTACAACACCTGTACAACACCTGTACAACACCTGTACAACACCTGTACAACCGCACATTTCACGTCACACCTCACTGGCTGAAGTTTGATCTGTTTTGCCTCAAAACAAAAACAACCAATCAGTGATCCAGATGTCCAGGTGTAGTCCCGCATACCTGCAGATTTCCAGACAGATGATTGGACGCCGCTGTCTCTCTCACATTGACTGACAGGTACAGAAGTCAGACCAGGACTCTGTAGCTGCAGGACCAGGACTTAAGCTGCTTTGTTGTTAAACCTCTGAAAGACTCCGGTCATGTTCTGCAGATTATTCAGGGTTGGGGGGGCGGGGGGTGGGGCAGGGATTTATCCTAATCCGGTTCTGATCCTGGACTCTGAAGAAACAGAACACAGGACATCAGACCAGATTCTGTTCAGCCGGTTAGACCCAGGTCCTGCAGCTTCTGTAGACCAGCTCTACCTGGCCTGGTTCTGCATCTCTGACTCTTCATTAGTAGTAGTTTAAAAAAAAATCACATTATTTTCCTTTCGTTAGAGCTGGAACAGATTTTTTGTTATTGTGGTAACGTAAATATGTAAATGTGGTTTAATGTAGTTATATTGTTTGCATGCATTCAAATATATTATAACTCAAATTTGAATGATTTAAATATAGTTAATTTTGTTACATTTTTATTGAATGACACAGGTAGAGCTCATAAGACACATAAAACGTTGCAAATTGTATCGCAGGTTTTGAGAAAAGCTGCTGCAAAATATAATGATCACGAAAAACTGTTAAAATCCCGGAGGGACTGATTAAAAGACAAACAGCTGATTGGTCAGCCCCCCCCCCCCCCCCCCCCGTGTTTCCATAGCAACTGGAGGAGAAGAGTGAGGATGAGGAGGATAAGGAGTGTCTGAAACAGGCCATCACAGCTCTGCTCAACCTGCAGAGCAGCATGGAGAGGATCTGCTCCAGGAGCCTGGCCAAGAGGAGGCTCAGGTACGTCTTTACACCTGCCTCATGCTCCACCCTGCTCTGTACACCTTCTCCATACACCTGCACCCGACACACACACACACACACACACACACCTGTGTGTGTGTGTGTGTGTGTGTGTGTGTGTGTGTGTGTGTGTGTGTATATATATATGTATATGTATATATATATATATATATATATGTATATATATATATATATATATATATATATATACACACACACACACACACACACACACACACAGTATATGTATTTGCAATTGACAAATAATGACAAAAAATGTTTTGGTGATTTTTTTTTAACCCTCTTTAGGAAATGGAGAAACAACAATACTTTCTGCAAACATTAATGCATGGATACTTTTTATGACATAAATTGAACAAAAATAAAAACATTGTGACGTGTGTTTGGGCACCATAAGAGTTCTGAAGTCTCAGATTCTTTTTACAAGCTCTCAGACCTTAATCAGCTCGTTAGGCCTGAAGCATGTCAACTATTATCATCAGGAAATGTCAGCTGGTGCCAGTTTCAAAGCTTTACACATTCTCTGACTCTTCAGACCTTGTTGAACCATGAGCTCCTCTAAGCAGCTGTAGAAGACTCGATGAAATGAAATGAATGAAAGTTATTGATGGCCACAATGCAGAGGAAGGCTACAGGAAGGCAGCAAAGCTCTGTCAGCTTATAGTTTCCACAGTGTGAAATGTGATTAAGAGATGACAGGGGGGGGGGTCTATCATGCTTTGTTGCAGCCAGAGACACAGGAAACATTACACAGGTGGAGGGAAGAATGGATTCCACTAAATACCAGCAAATTCTGGAAGCAAACATCCCACCGTCTGTAAAAAAGCTGAAGCTGAAAAGAGGATGGCTTCTACAACAGGATAATGATCCTAAACATACCTCAAAATCCACCATGAACTACCTCACAGACACAAGCTGAAGGTTTAGGAACGGCCCCCACAGCCCCCTGACTTACACATCACTGAAAATCTGTGGGTCGGTCTTCAAAGAGCTGTTCATGCAAGAAGTGAAAGACATTTAGCTACAAAAAGTGTTTACAAGCTGTGATATCTGCCAGAGGACTGTTACTAAGTACTGTAGGGACCAAACTTTAGCACTTGCCACAGTGATGTTTTTATTTTTTATTTTTATTCAATTTATGACATAAAAAGTAACTATGCATTAATGTTTGCAGAAAATATAGTTTTTCCATATCCCAGAGAGGCTGTTTACATCTTTTAAATTAAAAAAATCACCAAAATATTATTTGTCAAGAGATGTCCACACTTGCATACTCACGTTATCTCATGTCATAACGTCATAACTGCATTTGTGGCTGTTGTTCATCTTGTTAACAGAACTTTGTTGCTGCTGGTTAACCAGTCTGATATCATTAGCAACAATGACAAACAAGCTAACTCTCCCAGTTGTTTCATTTAAATTATGTTGTTAACGTTCTGTTGTTGAAAGGAGTTCACTTCAGAGCAGCAGCATGTCGGGCCGCCAGAGGAAACGGTGACACGTGCAGGAAAAGGCGAGTTACTGGGCGAGAGAGGTTAAAGTGATGTTTAATGTGCGAGTTATACTGCGCGACAAAGTTGAGTTACCATAAAGTTAAATTAACATAAAGCATCATATCTATTTTCAAACTTCAAAGAATAAGCTTGATTTTAACCTCATTAATGCTGTTAGACAGTTAAGAACAGTGGACATGGCATTAAGGTGTGTGAACACCTCGAAAAGGCCCAAATAAAATGTATTTTTAAAGTAATGTGTTTAAAAGTAGTTCAAAATTTGCACATTATAATTTCTTTTCTAACATGCTGCTGTATGAATCTATCTATCACTTTACTACATACAACAGTACAGATTTGAAGATGAAATTTGGAAACTGTCATTGGACCAGCGCGATGTCAATATTGTGTTCTGGTTGTTGATTGGTTAGGGAGGACGTCCTCCCCTGGAGTGTCATTTTTAGTTATTTGGCCAATAACAGATTAGCATGAAAAAAAAAAAAGAAGTGCATTAAATCTCCTCCTGACCTTCCTCCTCCTGCCTGCAGGTGTCACAGTTGAAGCATTTTAATCAGAATTTCAATAATGGATTTCTTCCAAAGAAGAGAGAAAAATGATTTTATAAATGATACTAAGGTTTTGGTAATGGTTTATTTCAACCAATTACTGTTTTTATATTATCTACCTCTGTACCTATCCTGTCTGAGAGTGAAATCCTCTGAGAGTCAACATGGAAATCACACAGACGAGTTGTTTTAAAGTCCATGAGGAGATGAAAGTGACTCGGAGTAGATGGAGAACAGGAGGATTTATAGATTTAATTTTCTATAAAGTGAAAGTTAGAAAGTGTTTTATAAGAATAAAGAACATAACAGAAATATTCTCAGTGAACACAGAGCAGCTTCAGGAACAAAGAGTCCAGCACTCTCTGGACTCCTCCCATCCTCCCTGTTTCCCTCTGGACTAAAATAGACGGGGGGGTAGTCGCCGGGGGGTTCGTTGGGGTCGTAGGTTGGAGGAGGGTGGAGGTGTGGGGCGGTCAGAGTGGTGTTGTGAGAAGGAAGTAGCGTCAGCAGCTGGGCGGTGCTGCTCTGCTGCTTATTGTTCTGTATTAGTTAGAAAAGAACTCGGAGAGGAAACCTGCTGCTTGTTATTCCATGTTTTACACTTTATAACGTCTGATCACCTGAAGAAGGAGGAGGAGGAGGAGGAGGAGGAGGGGACAGATGGTTGGATGATTGGCAAGTGGATATGAGGACGTAGGTGACTTCAGTTTCTTCATCTGTTTCTCTGAAAAGGCGTGTTGTTATGTGTTAGAGTTAGATGGAGAAAGATGGCGGCTGTTGGAGGCTGTTGGAGGTTGTTGTTGTTGTCGTCTGACAGAGGTTGTGTGTTGTTTAGTGACGGAGGCTGATGGAGCAGTAGGATTGGTTGTGAAACAGTGGTCTGTTGGCATACCTCAGGGGTTTATGTTGTAAACTGATTAGCTGCTGCAGAGTGACTGAAGCTGGAACAGCAGCAGGCTGACAGCTGTATGTTTCAGTCTGTTACCTGCTGACACACCTGACAGCTGTATGTTTCAGTCTGTTACCTGCTGACACACCTGACAGCTGTATGTTTCAGTCTGTTACCTGCTGACACACCTGACAGCTGTATGTTTCAGTCTGTTACCTGCTGACACACCTGACAGCTGTATGTTTCAGTCTGTTACCTGCTGACACACCTGACAGCTGTATGTTTCAGTCTGTTACCTGCT
>CM076447.1:245000-410000 GCA_038419695.1 Scomberomorus guttatus | reverse complement strand
AGTCATGTCTGCAGGTCAACCTGTATGTAGCCTGACAAGCAAAACCCAGGGCAAAGAGCACAGTAGTAACAGTTTGAGATTAAATCTGTGCTCCTGTCTGAGCTCACAGAGGACTGATGGACACTCAGAGGACGTTTCAGGGAAACTGTAACAGAGGCTCTGCCTCCTTCAGGTAGCTGAGATCCAGGTGATATTCAGTTCCTGATCAGGTGGTGATCAGGTGGTGATCAGGTGGTGATCAGGTGGTGATCAGGTGGTGATCAGGTGGTGATCAGGTGGTGAACTGTTCCTCCGAGTGAGACCAGGATCAGCTCGTAGCACTAACACAAATCATAAACTTAAATCCAGTCGGTGGGGACAGATTAGTGTCTGAGTTCCACTGTCCTTCAGTTCTGACTGTCTTCTTCTCCTGTCCTCTCACTCTTCTTCTCCTGTCCTCTCACTCTTCTTCTGTGGTCTGCAGCGAGTCTGCGTGTCGTTTCTACAGCCATCAGATGAAGGGGAAGCACCTGGCCATCAAGAAGATGAACGAGATCCAGAAGAACATCGACGGCTGGGAGGGGAAGGACATCGGCCAATGCTGCAACGAGTTCATCATGGAAGGCACGCTGACCCGCGTGGGCGCCAAACACGAGCGCCACATCTTCCTGTTCGACGGCCTGATGATCTGCTGCAAGTCCAATCACGGTCCGCCGCGGCTGCCCGGCGCCAGCTCCACCGCAGAGTACCGGCTGAAGGAGAAGTTCTTCATGCGCAAAGTGCAGATCAATGACAAGGACGACAAGGAGGGCGAGTACCGCCACGCCTTCGAGATCATCCTGAAGGATGGGAACAGCGTGGTGTTTGCCGCCAAGTCTGCCGAGGAGAAGAACGGCTGGATGGCGGCACTGATCTCACTGCAGTATCGCAGCACACTGGAGCGCATGCTGGACTCGGCCATGCTGCAGGAGGAGAAGGAGGAGCAGATGAGGCTGCCGGGCGCAGAGGTGTACCGCTTCGCAGAACCCGACTCCGAGCAGAATGTCGTGTTCGAGGAGAACGTCCAGTCCAAGTCCGGGATCCCTATCATCAAAGCAGGGACGGTCCTGAAACTGATTGAGAGGCTCACCTTCCACATGTACGCAGGTGAGATGTGATGTCACTCAGGTGTTTATTAACAGGACCAGGTTAATGATTATCTTCATTATTGATTCATCTGTCAGTTATTTTTTCACTTAACTGATCAGTTGTTTCATCCGCCCATCAGTCAAATATATTCAGTTTACTGTGATAGAAAACAGAACAGAGCATATTTTCGCCTGATGAAACACCTGAAACTGTTGGATCAACTAATAGTTGCTGATTAATTTTCTGTTGATTGATCAGATAATGGATTAATTGTTCCAGCTGTAGATGATTGATCAGCTCACAGTTCGTTGAGCAGATTAAAGTGAATCAGAGACTTGACTCTGATCCGCTACCTTAAGCTCTCATTTTGAAAGAGAGACAAATAAATCTCATCTCAAAGGTCACTCTGCCGGGGATTCTGGGTAATATTCTGAGCCTCTGGCATCGATGTCAGACCACCTGACTGATCAGAGTGCTGTCTGCTGATTGGTCCTGAGGTGGACTGCAGCTGCACTGCTACATGATGGATAAAAACTGCCACACCTCACACATGAGGACATTTAGTCAGCTGCTCAGTGACCTCTGAACTCTGTCTGAGGTCAGGACGTCCCTGTCAACTATTAATTATTAAACATTGATGATCTTCTGATATCCAGTCTGATCTGATTAGACACATCTGCTCAGCGACACTCAAACTACAACCTGAACATGAGATCAGATGGAGTTTAATTCACCCTGAAAGAAATGTTTGATCCAAAGCTGCTCAGAATAAACAGTCAGGTTAAATATATTATAGTGTTACTGGAGAGAAGACGTCTCACTCTGGTGGATCTACAGAAACACTCTGGTTGTACAGCGGTGTTACAGAGTGCAGCTTCCTCCCTCGCAGAGGATCTTTGATTGAGTTTCATTTTGTCACCAGGTGACTCACAGTTTGAAGGTTAATCAGCTGATCTGGGCTGAAAGTGACGCTCAGAGCGGCAACATGGGGAAAAGATCTAAAGATCCATCTGATCAGATTTATTTTAGCCAATACTGATCATATAAAATATGAACTGATCAACATCTCTAGTTGTGATCGTAAAAACGTGACAAACTAGTTTTTATGTACTCAGTAACAAATGAAACGGATCATTAAATGTGATAATTTCTGCACATTAACAGTGACAGAGAAGATCAATCTGATCAGGTTTATCAGTGAAGGCCCTCACATGTAAAGAACGTGTGTGTGTGTGTGTGTGTGTGTGTGTGTGTGTGTTTTCAGACGAGTATGAGAAGGGAAAAAGGTGTTTCCTGTCTAGACCACACACACACACACACACACACACACACACACACACACACACACACACACACACACACACACACACACACACACACACAGTGGTCTGTCATAGGCTAATTTTGGGGACACATTTCAGTTTTAGGACCAGTTAATGAGGATTGTTGGGGTCAGTCCCCAGGAAATGAATGTAGTCTATGTAATGTCCCCAAAAGTGAGTGTGTGTGTGTGTGTGTGTGTGTGTGTGTGTGTGTGTGTGTGTGTGTGTGTGTGTGTGTGTGTGTGTGTGTGTGTGTGTGTGTGTGTGTGTGTGTGTGTGTGTGTGTGTGTGTGTGTGTGTGTGTGTGTGTGTGTGTGTGACCTCTTAGCGGGGAGGGGCTTCTATTTCAGGACTGTGTGTATGTTTCCTGACTGATTGTTAGCGAGGCGTCTCCTCGTTTCCTCTCAGTGTTTTCGCAGTGATGATGTCAGCATCACCAGCCTATCAGATCACAGTCGTTAACACAGTGATGATGTCAGCATCACCAGCCTATCAGATCACAGTCGTTAACACAGTGATGATGTCAGCAGTGTGTCAGTTCAGCACTGTGGAGAAAAAAAAAGTTTTGTTTTTGGAGCCTGATGAAGACACCTGAACACTTTGGTCCACACACAGAAACATTTTTAGTAAACTCTGCAGAGTTCCTGCTCTCCACAGGTGACAGGTGAGGCTGCAGACAGGTGACAGGTGAGGCTGCAGACAGGTGACAGGTGAGGGACAGGTGTTTCCTCTGTCCTGGTGTGATTGTGTGTGATCAGAGGTTATTGATCGTCTCTGATCAGCTCTTGCTCTCTTTTCTCCTTCAGATCCAAACTTTGTCCGAACATTTCTGACCACCTACAGATCGTTCTGTAAACCTCAGGAGCTGCTGGACCTGCTCATGGAGAGGTGAGCTCACCTGTCCAACCCCACAGGGACCAATCAGAATGCTGCATCTGCACCTACATGTTCACTGCAGAAGAAAATTGTTGGTACCCCTCAGTTAATGAAAGAAAAACCCACAATTCTCACTGAAATCATTTGAAATGTACAAAAGTAACCATGAATAAAATTTTTTTGAAAATTAAACAATCAAAATCAGCCATTACTTTTGAATTGTTGATTAACATAATTATTTAAAAAAATGAAACTAATGAAACTAATGAAACAGGCCTGGACAAAAATGATGGTACCCATAATTTAATATTTTGTTGCACCACCTTTTGAGGCAATCACTGCAATTAAACGATTTCTATATTTGTCAATGAGCCTTCTAGATCTATCAACAGGTATTTTGGCCCACTCCTCGTGAGCAAACTGCTCCAGATGTGTCAAGTTTGATGGGTGTCTTCTCCAGATGGCATGTTTCAGCTCCTTCCACAGATGTTCAATGGGATTCAGATCTGGGCTCATAGAAGGCCACTTCAGAATAGTCCAACGCTTTTCTCTTAGCCATTCTTGGGTGTTTTTGGCTGTGTGTTTTGGATCGTTGTCCTGTTGGAAGACCCATGACCTGCGACTGAGACCTAGCTTTCTGACACTAGGCAGCACATTTCTCTCCAGAATGCCTTGATAGTCTTGAGATTTCATTGTACCTCGCACAGATTCAAGACATCCTGTGCCAGATGCAGCAAAGCAGCCCCAAAACATAACTGAGCCTCCTCCATGTTTCACCGTAGGGACAGTGTTCTTTTCTTCATACGCTTGATTTTTGAGTCTATGAACATAGAGTTGATGTGCTTTACCAAAAAGCTCCAGTTTTGTCTCATCTGTCCAAAGGACATTCTCCCAGAAGCTTTGTGGCTTGTCAACATGCATTTTTGCAAATTCCAGTCTCGCTTTTTTATGATTTGCTTTCAACAGTGGTGTCCTCCTTGGTCGTCTCCCATGAAGTCCACTTTGGCTCAAACAACGACGAATGGTGCGATCTGACACTGATGTACCTTGGCCTTGGAGTTCACCTTTAATATCTTTGGAGGTTGTTCTGGGCTCTTTGGTTACAATTCGTCTTGTCATCAATTTTCTTCTTGCGGCCACGTCCAGGGAGGTTGGCTACTGTCCCGTGGATCTTAAACTTCTGAATAATATGTGCCACTGTTGTCACAGGAACTTCAAGCTGCTTAGAGATGGTCTTATAGCCTTTACCTTTAAGATGTTTGTCTATAATTTTGTTTCGAATGTCCTGGGACAATTCTCTCCTTTGCTTTCTGTTGTCCATGTTCAGTGTGGTACACACCTTGTCACCAAACAGCACAGTGACTATTTGTCACCCTTTAAATAGGCAGACTGACTGATTATGAGCTTGAAGACACCTGTGATGTCAATTAAAGGACACACCTGAGTTAAACATGTCCCTCTGGTCAAATTATTTTCAATCTTTTATAGGGGTACCATCATTTTTGTCCAGGCCTGTTTCATTAGTTTGTTTTTTTAAATAATTATGTTAATCAACAATTCAAAAGTGATGGCTGGTTTTGATTGTTTAATTTTTTAACACATTTTTATTTATTATTACTTTTGTAAGTTTCAAGTGATTTCAGTGAGAATTGTGGGTTTTTTCTTTCATTAACTGAGGGGTACCAACAATTTTGTCCACGTGTGTATGAGATAAAAAGACAAATGTCTTTATGGACTGTGTGGTGATTTGACCTGTTTTAGATCAATAATTATTGATTCTGTGAATCCATCAGTCATTCACCTTTACTGACGTCATTTAACTAAACTCTCACATGTTTACATGTTATTGATTACACTGAAAACTGATCAGTTTGGTTTATTAACATTCTTGTATCAGTATAAAATCCAACAACATCATTTCTGTTGTTCTCACAGTTGCCAACATTTATAAACACGGAGACACAGTCTGTGTTTGATGGAATAATAATATAATAAAAACTAAAACAGCAGAAATTAATAATCTGTGGTTTTTGTTTCAGGTTTGAGATCCCGGAGCCGAGGCCCAACGAGGCGGATCAGATGGAGGGAGGAGAGCAGCCGCTCAGCGCTGAACTCAAACGCTTCCGGAAAGAGTTTGTGCAGCCGGTGCAGCTCAGGTACAGACGCCACCTGCTGGAGGGTTTCACTCACTGCAGCTCAGTCTGCACGGTCAACAGACACCTTTATTTATCATCTCGAGTCTCGAGGGGACTCGAGTCACAAATTTGGGGACTTGAGACTCACATGACAAACACTGATAAGAGTCGACTTGACTTTGACTTGGTATTCATAACTTAGACTTGAGACAGATGTCTTGAAAGGACGTGACTTTTTTATTAAATATTTGCATTTTTCTAGATATTTAGAAGTTACTTATTGTTTTTGAGACATGATTGGGTGATTTCTAGTGCAATGCCACAAACCTGGCAATGCAGCAGACCAGCAGAGGCCAACGCAGGAGGCAACTATCATGGAAGGGGCAAATCCAAAAATAATATTCCCCAGAAGCTGAAAGAAAGCTAATTTGTTCCCTCAATATTCAGTTTAAAACCGACTCCAAACACACTGGATGTTCATCGTTTTACAGAAAACCTCCTGCGTCTCGTTTGTGTTCATGTCAACAGCAACAGTGAACACAGCAGCTGTGAGCGCGGCGCCAAAGCTTTGGGTCCGTCCTGTAGGTCCCGAGTGCTGCCACTGCTTCAGACCTGAAGGTTTGGAGCCGAGCTGCATATTTCTGCTCCTCAAAACTGACATTTTCATTTAAAAGTTAACGTGGAGCGTTATTTTTGCATACACAAAAAAACCAAAATGCTGTTCCTCTCAGCCCACAGCAGTGCAACAACAACAGAAAGGATAAAGATATAGTGTATATCTAAAAATTCCCTTTAAAAGATGATAAAAACATAAATAAATCACAAGAGGAAAAAGAAGAACAAGCAGTAAGCAGCACAGTGCATTAAAGTGCATTCAGAGAGAAAAGTACATGTCTCAGTTCGATGTAGACAGCTGACCAGCACTGATGGGGGAGTTATATAATCCATTTTGCTGTCCAGAGAACATTAGGCAACATGACTGTTGGAACTGCCATTTTGTATGGGTTAGCAGTTAGCCTAGCTTGCACTACTCCGTGTGTCAGGAGTGGTCTCCTTTAGGTCCACTGGGTGTAGCAGACCAAGCACACTCCGCTGATTTAGCTCTCTCAGCCAGTATTTCTCATAGCAAAAGTCTTTGTTGTGAATGTCCAGAAGAAACTGACGATCATAGACATATTTCTCTTGCTCTCCACATGATGACGTAGACGTAGACATGGACAAAGACAAAGAGAGGCCGCCGCAAACGTTGGTCGCACCACCATCATACTAGCTCATATATAGAGAGAGAGGATACCACCAACAAGGGCCCCTTAGTTTCTCCTCTAGTGTTCATAAAATAACTCTGTTAGCTTCTCAGTGCAGTTTCTCCTTTGGACTGTTGGGAACAGTAGCAGGTAGCAGTTAGCAGTTGGCAGCTAGCTAGTTGTTTTGATTTAAAAAATATATCCAAAGATGATACTTCCTCTTCTGTTCTTGCTTATTAATGCTGTTACTTCTTCTTTAGAGTCTTTTCTGAAGATTATTTGAAGATTATTTTGCAAAATGTCCCACTCTTTAGGAGGATGTAGGCAGGTGTGAAACGTGTTAGATTAATGTCTGAATTTGGGGGGTTCGCGATATACTGGTATTGATGATAACTGTGATATTTAAAAAATAAATATTGATATCATGTTTATAATACACATATGATAATAACATGTAAATAATCCCTTAACATTCCACCACACTGTTTAGTACATAACTATGCTATGTACACAGCTCCTGTCTTTAAGTGGGAACTCGTGTGACACATCTTTGTATTCAAGGTACAATCAACGCCTCTGTCAGACCACCAACAAACAAACAAGCAGTTACAGATGGATGATAAACAGCTCAAAACAGGCAGTCTTATAAATACTAACTGCTGGATAAAAAAATAATTTTTGACCGCTTCCAAGAGCCTGGCAGGAGAGTGTGTGAGGGTGTTGGAAAAGGGGGGGTCGTCTTATAATCAGGGTCGCCTTATATCTGTATTAATATTTATATTTGAACTTCAAGCCCGAGTACATTATGCCATTGAGAGCTACTGTGACTAAACGCATTGAAAAACACTTTGAGGAGAAGAAGGATGAGCTAAAAGTCAAGCTAACGTTAGCTCTGACCACCGACTCCTGGACAGCTCTCACAAACGAAAGCTACATCACAACTTTTCTTAAAAATTAACTGGTTAGTTACCGGTTAATGAGCGTCGGTCTGTCGAAAGCAAAATTAACCAAAACTGACATCGCTGACCTTTCGATTGACACTTGACCCAATAGGATCGTCCATGTCCTGTCCAGCCTACAATAGCCAACGAGAGTCCGCGCTGAAAGGAGGCGCCCGCCCCTCTTCTTTCATGTAAAGACCGAGCCAATAGGAACAGATTCTGCTGATGACTGGCGCTTCAAATAGCCAATGAAATTCCGAAAATGACCATATGCAACTTTTTTGCTTTTTATGAAGCCACAACATGGAAATAATGTAACTATAAATAGTTTGCTGTGATTTCCTTTTTATATGAACTGCTTTTCCACCATAGCACTTGTTTTGACTCTTTTATGCACAAAGTTTAGTTTCAACACAGGAACAAAGCACTAATAATGTGTTTATGCTTCAGTTACTCTGAAGCAGGGGTTATCTGGTGTCTCTAGATGGCCTTTTTTTGGAAGACGCCCAGACACACCCTTAGAAAAACATGTAAATTAAACCTGCAAGCAGTGATGAACAGGCCCTCGCACCTCGCGCACGTCGGAGGGAGCAGCAGCCGTGGTATTGATACTGGAGGTCTGTTGACGCGGCTCTGAATTTTCAGGATTATTGGACACTGTGTGAATGGGTAAAATATTATTTCCTGTGTGCAGTAAATTGCAAGAAATTGTGTATACATTTGATGAACTATGTGTCATTTAGGCCTCACTTCCTGTTGCATGTAGGCAATACTACATAAGTGAAATATTAATAAATCAATACATTTACCAGAGGGAAACTGACATGGATATACATTTTCATGTATATTGGACATTGCATGTAGGAGAAAATTATCACTTCCTGTGTCCACTATGTGGTGCTAGAGAACACCCACTGATTACACGTCATGTTGCTGTATATGATGTCGACCACAACATGTATATTTCTTGTAAATCGGATGATGTTTGTCACATAAGGCTGACTTCCTGTTGTCGGTAGGTGGCGCTATGACTATGACTCAACATTGACATGTAGATGTGTTCAGGTCTGGACTCTTATCAAACATGAGAAATTTGGGGCAGATTGGACAATGTAAAGTGTTACTACAACTTCCTGTTTAATGCCCCAAACATGTTTTGGGCAAAACTGATTTGGGCACACCACACCAAGGGCGTTCCATGAAATATAAAAAGCTTCACAATTTAGCATCGTAAAGGTCTTAAGATATCACCGACCCAATTTGAAGTTACTCAGGTTAAATCTCCAGGAGCCTGGAGTGGCCTCACCCAAACCCAAGACCCATATCAGATATAGAGCCGACGTGCCACGCCCAGGCCCAATTATGATACTAACTGAAGCATTTATTAGTTCGAACGTGGGTGCAAAGTTTCGTGAGTTTTTGCGCATCCTAAAGGCCTCAAACGTGTTCGTAAAATGAAAATTGACGCACGAAATCCAGAATGGCTGACTTCCTGTTGATCGAGGAAAAAAAAAGAAAAAATATGTATTATGTCAAGAATGATTAAAGCAATGAACCCACAGAATTTCATGAACATCAAAGAAAATGGCGCTGAGTGGGAGCGCTATGGAGCGTTGGGCCCCTGGCACTTTCATTTTCTGTGGTTTTGTTATTAAATTTGAACTTGGACCAGTAAGGCGTTTTCCAGCTGATAAGTCACAGCTATAGGTCATCTGCAGGCATCTGGCGGAAATAAAAACCTTTATACTTCAATGTGTTAGTTATGGTTACCGACTCTCTCTCCACCTCCCTACACTCATATTTTCAGTGTAATTCATTTGCCAGAAAAGAGTCAAAACACAAAGATGAAAGTTAAAGATGATTTGACTGATTGCATTTTTATTTTTTATTCTTTTCAAATTTTCTATACATATTGCAATAATATTGTTACCGTGAATTCTTTTGGCCATAATAATCGTGTTGTGAAAATCTGATATTGTGACAGCCACAGTCTGAATCTTAATGTCATTCAGGTGTCACTGAACGTATCCGGGATGTTCCAGAAACATCAGCACTGATGTTGTTTGTTGCTCACAGCTGCTGTGTGTCAGATTCTTTCCTTTGACGTTATTAAATACCTGCAGCATCACACAGCAGCGGTAACTTCATTAACACGCCAACAGGACAGTAATTAATGTTCTGAGTTCTGCTACACAGTACACAGTATACAGTGAAACAGCCCTTATGGGTAAATCCTGGGCTCCATCACAGCTGTCAGGACTTTTTTATTTTAAGTAGCTAAAAATCCAATGAGAAGCACCTTAGACAGATGCTGATAATATAATGACAATAGGATATAATATACGTAGATGATGCCAAGGAGAAATGGTGTGACCCTCCTGAAGGGGAGCCAGGGCAGGAGGCTTAACTAAACACTGTGATGTAAGTTTTCCCTTTAGAGCCCTTTAGAGGTATGGGGCTATATTATCATTTCAGAGCCCCACTCTGCATTGTTATCCATTTAGGAGGCTTGTTATTGATTGCCACAAAAGATTTATAAGGTGTAAGCAGGCTGCAACAGTTTTTATTAATGTTGAAAATAAAACTCAACTTTTCACGACCACTGTCTTTTAACTGATATAAATGTGGAAACTGGGCTCGATCATCAGAATTTCATCTGACATGACTTGATTCTCACCACAGTAACTTGTGACTTGCACATGTGTGACTTACTCCCACCTCTGACTCCTACTGATTTTATATCTGTAAAGGTACATTTATCTTGTTTGTATATTTTTATATCTGTGCACAAACACATTCAGACTGTTTAAACAGGGCTGCTGCTCTGGCTTCAAAACACACAGGATGACCAAACTGAAGAGAAGAGGAACATTTTCGGCTCACACTCACTCGTCTTCACATCAGTTCACACCACATGAGCAAATTCTCCTCTAATCGTGTCTCCAAGTGACTTTGTATGTAATCGTGCTGCCTTCACATTCTGTCAGAACTCACAGTAACTGCAAGAAACAGAAAAAGAAGATTTAACTAAACGGCAAAAAAGATTCTTTTAAATGATGAAGATGTGACTATAAGATGTTTGTAAGCTTCTCTGACCTCCTGCAGAGTGCTGAACGTGTGTCGTCACTGGGTGGAGCATCACTTTTATGACTTCGAGAGAGACGCTCACCTGCTGAGGCGCCTGGAGGAGTTCATCGCTTCAGTCAGAGGTACGTACCTGTCTGAGCACCTGTCTGCCATCAGCCAGTTATAAAGGTTACAGAGATCTCTGCAGATCAGTGATACGGCAGGTCAAACTGTAACAGGCAGGACGAGTTTTCTTCACACATCAGAGAATGTTTCTAACCTCTGCAGATAAACTTTTTAGACTGTGTGCGTGTGTCTCTTTCTCAGGTAAGGCAATGAGGAAGTGGGTGGAGTCGATCACTAAGATCATCCAGAGGAAGAAGCAGGTGCAGGTGAGCATTCCCAGTCACAGCATCACCTTCCAGAACTCTCCTCCTCCCATCGAGTGGCACATCTGTAAACCGGGAAACACCGAGCAGTTTGACCTCATGACCCTCCACCCCATCGAGATCGCTCGACAGCTCACCCTGCTCGAGTCCGACTTCTACAGGTAACACACACAACCTAGAGGTCAGAGGTCAGATGGGCGCTGAGGGCTCTGACCTCTGACCCCTGACCCCTGACTTTCACCTGCAGGGCGGTGCAGCCGTCGGAGCTGGTGGGCAGCGTCTGGACCAAAGAGGACAAAGAGATCCACTCACCCAACCTGCTGAGGATGATCCGCCATACCACCAACCTCACCCTGTGGTTCGAAAAGTAAGACCTCACTCTGACCTCACTGACATCACTCTGACATCACTAAACACCATCCTCCACCTTCCACAAAAAGGAAATAGCCACTGCTCCTCAGTCCAACTCTGACAAAAGCTCCCACCTACTCTGCTCCTATATATGACCGAACTGCCGGCCATCAGAATGGAAGCATTACAACCTTAAACTGTATTAAACTCACTCAGTTCCAGTTACTTTTACTTTAAGCAGCGCAGGTGGTGATTCGTTTGTCCCTCACAGCTAACCGTAGCAATATGTGCGACTCGACTCGACTTGACTGAAGTTGACTTAACTGAACCTGACTTAACTCGACTGAACCTGACCTCGGCTGGACTAGAATGAGTCTGACTCGACCTGATTCGATCTCAACCTCCATTATTAGATTCTCACACACCTCAAACTATCTAACTACACCTTCAACATCCTCCATTTGGTTTTAAGACCTCATGTCACTTCTAACCATCAGCTTCCCCTTACTGAGATGACTCAGTGAGGTGACTGTACCCTTCAGGAGCTGTTACCTGTAGACTCAGGTGTGTTCTTTCTGCAGGTGTATCGTAGAGACGGAGAACCTGGAGGAACGAGTTGCCGTCGTGTCTCGGATCATCGAGATCCTGCAGGTCTTTCAGGAACTCAACAACTTCAATGGAGTTCTGGAGGTCGTCAGCGCCATGAACTCCTCACCGGTCTACAGACTGGACCACACCTTCGAGGTACCAAGACCACAAATACTAATACCAATACCCAGTACTGCAACCGATACTATACCCGATACTGTGCTCAGTACTACGTCATAACTTTACATTTAATCATAACCTCGGATTCTGTTTTGGGATAAAAGTTGATGTTTAGGTTTGAAATAATTCTTAATTTTGTTTTTGTTTTGTTTCTTTTTGTTTCCAGCAAATCCCGAGTCGGCAGAGGAAGATCCTGGAGGAAGCTCACGAGCTGAGTGAAGATCACTACAAGAAGTATTTGGCCAAGCTGCGCTCCATCAACCCCCCCTGTGTCCCCTTCTTTGGTACGATCCAACAGATGAGCTGTCAGTAGAACTGTCCAGCAGTCTGCGGGGTCAAAGGTTAAATAACGAGTCTGTGTGTCTGACAGGAATCTACCTGACCAACATCCTGAAGACGGAGGAGGGAAACCCCGACTTTCTGCGCCGACACGGCAAAGACCTGATCAACTTCAGCAAGAGGAGGAAGGTCGCCGAGATCACCGGAGAGATCCAACAGTACCAGAACCAGCCGTACTGTCTGAGAGTGGAGAGCGACATCAGGGTCAGTCTGCTGATGTCACTTCCTGTTTCCTGTTTCCTGTCATGTTAATGAGCCGCTCAGGTAAAACAGCTGATCAATGTGTTCTGTGTTCTGTGGAGCAGAAATTCTTCGAGAACCTGAACCCGATGGAGGACATGTCAGAGAAAGACTTTGCAGATCATCTGTTCAACAAATCTCTGGAGATTGAGCCTCGAAACGCCCGCTCATTACCTCGATTTGTAAGTATCACCATGGCAACGACACAAACTTAAAGGAAGGGTTCACTGTTTGTTTTTTGGGGTTCTTTTCAAATTGGCTTTCTGATAATAAAAAAACAACAAAAAATGACTGAAGTAGATTTAAGAAAGTAAGTGTTGGAACTTTCCAATGTCATCTATGGTTCATATCAATAGAATAGGCTTATATTACATCAATGTTTATACTACCTTAAAATGCGTACCGCCGCTTTAAGAGAGATACGTCTCGTGCTCGTCACCGTTTTCTAGAATCGTCCGTTCACAGTTGGCAGTATTTTCTAGCCCAGAGCGACACGGTTTCTCATCGTAGTGCGTATGTGTGTTTGTTTGTGTACTTAGTACTTGTGTACTTAGCTTTAGATTTACTTCTGTAAATTACATAACTGTAAATTTCCTAGAATAAAAGTGTGGAAGTTTCATGCAAGCTAACTGAACACGAGTCAAATACAACCACAGCTAAAGCTACTGCAAAAGCCATAATGACATTTAAGGGAAAGAAGAAAACGAAAATAAATAAAAGTAGTCATACAATAACGTTGTATACACAAACCTAAGTAAACTGATGCAAAGAAATTGTGGTTAAAGTTGTAGGTAATAAGACTCATAGCAGGGAGTTAAATCTAGCTGGTGATAATTCTTACATCACACAGAAGGTTTAAGGAGCAGCTGGACTTTCTGATGTGAGCCAGGAAAGGATTTCATAGATTTCATAGAGTTTTTTTAAGAAAATGTTATTTTCTCTAATTTATCAAAGAAAAGTAAGTAATGAAGCCGCTGAGTAAAGCTGGGTGAAAAGGTATCAGGATCAGATGTCGAGAAGAGAAGTGTGGCAAAGGCAACACAAGCTGCCAAACATGGCCAGCAGGGGGCATGAGGGAACTCATTACCTGAGGCAGGTGGAAATTAATGAAAAGATTTTAAGCCACAATTCCTTAATTTTGCATGACCAGAACATGTGGACATGAGTGGCTCAGGATGACTTGCAGCGGTTGCCTGCAGGGCTCACATCAGGAAACAGACTTGCTGAAATCCTTCCTCCTGTTTGTACTGACTGTGAAAAGGTTGCTCCTCCCTTTTCACGAGGCCCTGATTACCAGTTAACAGTGTTTTGTCTTAAATCACTAATTTTAGTCCAATGTTTCTTTTCATTTATCAGTCTTGTTGCACAAAGTGCAGTGATAGTGACAACAGGTGAGCATCATCAGCTGCTCTCAGCAGTGAGTCACGGCTCTGTCAGTATGATTTGGTATATTCATAGCTGTGTGTGTGTGACCGTAGAAAATTGTGATTGTCAGCAGTAACACAAAATTTTACATTAATGTTGTTCTGTATGTTGAAGGCTTGGTATCTGTGTAGCTCCCCCTATGGTAACCTGAGTGAATGGTATGTTCCAGTCAGGTGAGGCGGAGAAGGTAAAAGGCCGGTCACTGGTCTGTTGAGTGATCACTAGGGAAGAGAATAGATGGCAGCTGCTGTGACACTGCAGTTTTTATTTGTTTGTTTGCTCCCTGGGCTCATTCTTACCTCTGCTTTATTAATATTGTTGTTAATAAATATTACTTTTTCTGCACAC
This sequence comes from Scomberomorus guttatus, assembly GCA_038419695.1. Taxonomy (NCBI): domain Eukaryota; kingdom Metazoa; phylum Chordata; class Actinopteri; order Scombriformes; family Scombridae; genus Scomberomorus; species Scomberomorus guttatus. The sequence goes on along the minus strand of CM076447.1, from coordinate 395,449 downwards.
ACTCCGGCCTGCCGGCCTGCTTTTTGAAACATCCCTTTTAAGGTTTCCAAGTCAATTTTATTTGTATAGCACATTTCATACACAGGTAAGCTCAGTGTGCTTTACAGTAAAACAGAAAACATTAAACTAATGAGATAGAAAACGTATAAAATAACCCTTCAGCCACACATACAGTACATACACACATACATAAAATCATTTAGTATAACCCCTGTCCTATTCCTGCTGCAGCACTCACACATGGACCACAACAGTCAGGTCAATTTAACAGAAGTTATCTCAGGGCTCTTTTCACACAGAGCAGGTCAGACTGTACTCTTTAATTTACAGAGACCAACATTCCTCCATCAGCAGCACTTGGTGACAGCAGCAAGGAAAAACTCCCCTTTAACAGGAAGAAACCTCAAACAGAACCGGCTCTAGGTGGGCGGATATCTGCTGTGTCCGGTTGGGTTTAGGAAGCTTCTAAGTTTGGAAATGTTTTTTAAATGGTAGAAAGCTGTCTTCGTAATAGCGGTGATGTGATGCTGGACGTTAAGACTGGCATCAATAATAACACCCAGGTTTCTGACATGCTCACTGTACTTTAGAGAAAATGATCTCCTGCTTTTGTACTTTTAGACCTTCTATCAAAAGTTCAGTTTTTTCTTTAAGTTGTAGAAAGTTTTGAGACATCCAGTCGTTGATGTCATCAATGCATCTGACAAGCTCATTTATAGGACTGAGGTTGTCTAAGGAACGTGAGACGTACAGCTGTGTATCATCAGCGTAGGATTGACAGGATACATTGTGATGCTGTATGAAGGTACAGAGAGGGAGCATGTACAGGTTGAAGCAGTGGACCTGAAACTGACCCTTGTGGAACCTCAGAAAATGCCGACTTCTTCAGTTGTGAAGTTCCCAAGAGATACGGGGAAAGTCCTTCCTGTTAAATGTGATGAGAACTATTGAAGAACAGGTCCAGATAAGCTCATACAGTTTTCAGTTCTATTCAGTAGAATGTCATGATCAACAGTGTCGAAGGTTTAACAATATTAGAATAGAAAGTGTGTTTGCATCGCTGTTGATTTTAACATCTACTTTGACGAAAGCCGTTTCAGTGCTATGATTCACTCTGAAACCCGACTGGTTCACATCATACAGGTGGAGCAGGGTTCGGTAACTGTGCAGCTGTTTGAAGACAACCTTTTCAAGGATTTTACTAATCGCAGGAAGGTTGGAGATTGGTCTATAGTTGCTGGTCATGGTTGGGTCTGGTTACCATTTTCAGTAAGAGTAACAACAGCACGCCTGAGAGAAGTGGGGAAAACACCCGACTGTAGGGAGGCATTAATGATCATCTGAAAGACACAGTTTAACAGTTTTGTGAGAGAACAGGTGGAAAACCTTGTAAAGATCACTGGAAAAATTACACCTAGTAACCAGGATGGTACGCTGGTGCCATCTGCTGCCCTTATACGGGATGGCAGCACCACGCTGACCATTAAAAATCCCTTCGTAATGCACTGACAATGGAAGTGAATAATTCACCTGTTAACCCCTCCCCCACCTGTCCAGGTGAAGAAGTACACCTGTCCTCTGAAATCTCCGGGGATCCGTCCCACCTCTGCGAGGCCTGGCACCATGCGTCACCCGACACCGCTGCAGAACGAGCCAAGGAAGATCAGCTACAGCCGCATCCCCGACAGTGAGGCCGAGGGCGGGGCCGCGTCCGCCCCCAACTCCCCCCGCACGCCGCTGACTCCGCCCCCCGCCTCCGCCGCCTCCAGCTCCACAGATGTAGGCAGCGTGTTCGACTCCCCGCAGGGGCCCAGCAGCCCCTTCCACTCCAGTAAGCCCCGCCCACTCACACACTCCCACCAATCACAGGCAGGTCTGACAGAGTGTTATTAACAGGTGAACCCTCAGGTGTGTTGTGACACTAACAGCTCACACTAACCTGCACTAACCTTCATCTCTCTGCACGTGAGCTGAGACGTCAGCGCGTAGATATCGATCAGTTCATGCTGATCTGGAGTGTAATCGATCAATAACTTGTTAGAATGAAGCACATCATTACCGACATCACTGGAATAGATCTAAAGGAGCAGTTTGGAAACATTATACTATCATTATTATTATTATTAATGTTATTATTGTTATTATTATTATTAGTAATATTGTTATTATACTCCGACTGAACTGAAAACTATTCTGATCAAACTGTTTGATTTTAGATCAGCGATCAGCTGTTCAGTTCAAATCTTTAACTGTTTAATGAAGCCGAGTTTAAATCACTGAAACATCTGATCAGCTGCAGATGGTCAGGTTCTCCTCCTCCTCCTCTACTCCTCTCTTCCTCCTCCACCTCCTCCTCCAATCCTCCCCCCCCTCCTCCTCCTCTTCTCCTTCCCTCCTCTCCTTCTCCTAATGTCATCCTCGTCCTCCCCTCCTCCTCTTCTCCTTCCCTAACTCTCTTGCTCCTAATGTCATCCTCCTCCTCTCACAGTGCTCTCTTCTCCTCTTCTCCTCTCCTCTTCCTTCTCTCACAGTGCTCTCCTCTCCTCCTCCTCCTCCTTCTTCTCTCACAGTGCTCTCCTCCCCCTCCACCCCCACCTTCTCCTCTCCTCCTCTCCTGTCATCCTCCTCCTCCTCTCACAATGCTTCCCTCTCCTGACACCTCTCACCTGTCTCACCAGCTCCTTTCAGTGTTCTCCTCCTCTCACAGTGTTTTACTTTTCCTCTCCTCCTCCTTTTGTTCTCCTCCTCTCTTTCTCCTCCTCCTTCCCTCCTCTCATCCTCCTCCTCTCCTCCTGTCGTCTTCCTCCTGTCGTGTTCCCCCCCCCCCACTCTCCTCCTCCTCCTTTCATCCCCTTCCTCCTCCCCTCCTCCTCTTCTCCTTCCCTCCTCCCCTGTCATCCTCCTCCTCCTCTCACAGTGGTCTCCTCTCCTCCTCCTGCAGCCTGCGACAGTATCTTTGCGGTGGTCTCTCTGCCTCACGGCCCACGTTAGTATGACCCTCCTTAATCTGCGTACATCAGCTTCAGCACTGACACCTCTCACCTGTCTAACCAGCTCACCTGTACACCTCTCACTTGTACACCTCTCACTTGTACACCTCTCACCTGTACACCTCTCACCGGTCTAACCAGCTCACCTGTACACCTCTCACCTGTACACCTCTCACCTGTACACCTCTCACTTGTACACCTCTCACCTGTACACCTCTCACCTGTCTAACCAGCTCACCTGTCCATCACTCATCTGTCTAACCAGCTCACCTGTACATCACTCACCTGTCTAACCAGCTCACCTGTCCATCACTCATCTGTCTAACCAGCTCACCTGTCTAACCAGCTCACCTGTCCATCACTCATCTGTCTAACCAGCTCACCTGTCTAACCAGCTCACCTGTACATCACTCACCTGTCTAACCAGCTCACCTGTACATCACTCACCTGTCTAACCAGCTCACCTGTCTAACCAGCTCACCTGTACACCTCTCACCTGTCTAACCAGCTCACCTGTCTAACCAGCTCACCTGTACACCTCTCACCTGTCTAACCAGCTCAGCTAACCAGCTCACCTGTACACCTCTCACCTGTACACCTCTCACCTGTCTAACCAGCTCACCTGTACATCACTCACCTGTCTAACCAGCTCACCTGTCTAACCAGCTCACCTGTCCATCACTCATCTGTCTAACCAGCTCACCTGTACATCACTCACCTGTCTAACCAGCTCACCTGTCTAACCAGCTCATCTGTCCATCACTCATCTGTCTAACCAGCTCACCTGTACATCACTCACCTGTCTAACCAGCTCACCTGTCTAACCAGCTCACCTGTCCATCACTCATCTGTCTAACCAGCTCTCACCTGTACATCACTCACCTGTCTAACCAGCTCACCTGTCCATCACTCATCTGTCTAACCAGCTCACCTGTACATCACTCACCTGTCTAACCAGCTCACCTGTCTAACCAGCTCACCTGTCCATCACTCACCTGTCTAACCAGCTCATCTGTCCATCACTCATCTGTCTAACCAGCTCACCTGTACATCACTCACCTGTCTAACCAGCTCACCTGTCCATCACTCATCTGTCTAACCAGCTCACCTGTACATCACTCACCTGTCTAACCAGCTCACCTGTCCATCACTCACCTGTCTAACCAGCTTACCTGTCTAACCAGCTCACCTGTCTAACCAGCTCAGCTGTCCATCACTCACCTGTCTAACTCACCTGTCTAACGAGCTCACCTGTCCATCACTCACCTGTCTAACCAGCTCACCTGTCGATCACTCAACTGTCTAAAGAGCTCAGCTGTCCATCACTCACCTGTCTAACGAGCTCACCTGTCCATCACTCACCTGTCTAACCAGCTCACCTGTCCATCACTCATCTGTCTAACCAGCTCATCTGTACATCACTCACCTGTCTAACCAGCTCACCTGTCTAATCAACTCACCTGTCCATCACACTCACTTGTTACACAAGTTCCCCATCTTGATATTGTTTCCATAGTAACAGTCAGTCTCCACGGAACCATCAGCTGTGTTTTGTGACACCTGAGTGTTCAGAACCAATCAGCTGCAGGCAGGTGAACCTGTTCTATCAGGTTCTACTGTGTTCTGTCAGGTTCCACTGTGTTGTTCTAAGTTCCTCTGTGTTCTCGCTGCTCTCAGGGTCCTCCTCAGTCTCGTCCATGGTGAGTTTCAGTCGGGGTTCTGAGGACATTCCAGTTCCTCCTCCGGTTCCTCCTCGGAGACGACCAGAGTCAGCTCCAGCAGAGTCCTCGCCATCCAAGGTAACAAACATGAATCTAACTTCCTGTTCCCAGAGAACTGTGAGGTTCTGTTCAGATATCAGTGTTAAAGTGTTCTACGGAGAACCAACTGTTCTTTCAACAGACTGAATATACTCAAATCTGTGATCAATATGTTAAAGCCTCTGGATATGTGGCTTAAAATAGTAAAAATGCATATATGATAAAAGTTGAGTGTCTTATTAAGCATCCACAAAAATCTGAATGAAAATAAACATTCATAACTATTAGAAAATTTATCTCAAAAACAGCTCATTTGGCTGCTCAAACCATTTCTCAGGATTGTGGGGGCGTGTCCAGATCACCTTTGATTGACAGCTACTTTCAGCTCAAGTATCATTTTATTTTCCATTCATTCAATAAAACGTTTTGCGGACATGGAATAAACTACCAAATCTATCAAATGGACCCTACTTGGTTAGAAAACTGAATAATCGACTAACTAGCAAACTAGGTTGGACCACCTGAATCTGTGTTTTTATTTAGCTATACCTCCTGGAGTATTGGCGCTACTGGTTTTAGCATTCTCCATTCACTTACATGAAACGGTTAGCATTAGCTTTTGTATGCAAGACTTTTGAGGTTATTATCAACCACCCCATTAGTCTGCTGATCGGCTAACTAGCAGACTAGGGTAGACCACACATATCTGTGTTTTTATTGAACTATACCTCCCAGACTAAGAAGTTAAGTGTTTTAGCATCTTTCATTCACTTACATGAAACGGTTAGCATTAGCTTTGCTGTGCTACACTTTTGAGCTATTTATCCACTGTGTGATTAATACAGATTTGGGTGGTATACCCCAGTCTGCTAGTTAGCTTAACACAGTAACTTTCAAACCATGTCAGGCTAATTTGAATTCTCCATCGAGCTAAAAGCAAAGAAAAGTGCTGTGAGCTGTTTTCTCATGGGGGAGATGATAGGAAGTGTTGTGAAGTCAGCTTGGCCAGAGAGCCACATCAATCATCTTTCTCCTGAATATGATTGGGCTGGTATTTATTACGTAATTAATACCTTTGCTTATCCCCGCCTAACTGCAACCCAGTAACAAGGGAATGGAGAGAGACTTTCTAAAGAACTACGTAGCTCTGTCAAAGGCTACGTTCTTTTACTTTTAGGTGTTTACTATATGCACATTAGATCCCAAATCACATAACTAAGAGCCAATCATGCCTTTCCAGTGGCTTTAAAGATGCAGTGTGAGAAATATACTTCAACACTTACTGTAACTGTGGGCTCGGAGGCGTACAGAGGTTTTGCTTTTCCTGTGTTTCCCTTTCCTCAGGGAGGTTTAACGAGTGGGAACACTAAATATTAGGGGTGGTGTGTTATCGGAATATGTGAAACAGAAAAATGTAAATGTACTTTTCCTTCAGGAAACACAGTGATGCAGTAAATGAGGCAGACTGAGGGATTTGGTTGAGAGGAGCTCAGGCGCTTAGTCATGGTACAAAGTGCAGGAGTGGCTATTTTATTTTCACCAGGTCTCACAGTCAGGATCATTTCCCAGAAAGAAGTGTGTAAGAGTCGGCTGTTAGTAGTGAGGGCCTGTATTTGCAACATATGTTTTGTGTTTGTAAATGTCTATGCCCCAAATACAGGAGCTAGCAGGGTGGAGCAAGAGGACTGTCTAATGGTGGGAGGGGATTTTAACTGCACTATTGATCTTTTAATGGACAGGAGTGGGAGGGGGGGCATCAGGTTTCAGCATGACCTAGTGGATGTTTGGAGAGTAAAATATCCAGACAAAAAAAAATTCCCCTGGTTGAAAATGGGAGAATACAGAGTCAGTGCAGCCTGTCTAGACTGTCTGTATAACCGTGGCTGTCACAGTAATAGGCTAGTGAAGGCTAACATACTACTGGTGAATTTTTCAGACCACCATTTAGCTCCGGTTTACATTCCTTTGCATCAGGTACACAGCAGTCACCGTATTGGAATGTGAGGCTTTTGCAGGATGCCTCTTTTTGTTTGAGTTTTGGAGAGTTTTGGTTGCAGTGGAGAGAGAAGAAGCAGGATTTTGACCCCCTCAGTTTGTGGTGGGATGTTGGCAAGGCCCACATTAAGCATTTTTATCAGCAATTTAGTACTTTGTCTTCCAGAGAAGCTAGAAGGGTTATCCAGGCTCTGGAGTATAGCATAAAGGCACTAGAAGACCAGCTTATGACACAAAACACGATGGGGCTGCAGCAGAATTGATCAGATTATCAGGGAGTTGGGAGTCTTTCTCCAGGAAAAGGCAAAAGGAGCACTGTTAAGGTCCAGGTTTTCTGGATGCACATATCTCTTTCTGTTTTGGGTTGGAAAAGAAACAGGAGATAAACAATTGCATAGCATACGTCTAGCTGAGGGGCGGATAACATCTGTGGTGTGTGAAATGCAGGAGGGGCCTGTTCATTTTTACAAAGATCTTTATGCTGCTGAGGTGTGACCCTGATTGTGTTGATGTGTTACTGGAGGATATCTGGAAGCTTTCTATGGAGCAAAGGACTGAGCTGGACTCTCCTGTTACCTTCCAAGAACTGACTGAGGTAGTCTCTCCACTGGCTTCTGGTCGTGCACCAGGTTGATGGTCTGCTTGTGGACTTTTATAAAAAATTCTGGACCTCTGTAAATAATTGGCCCGGACTGGTTTGATGTTTTGCGTGAATGCCTGTGTGCAGTTGAGCTCAGCTGTCGTAGAGCAGCCAAGAAGGGTGATCTGAGTGACCTGCAGAACTGGAGGCCTGTCGCGCTGCTCTGTGTGGACTTTGGGTCAATCATTCATAAGGATCAATCATACTGTGTGCCGGGACGCTTTATACTGGACAATTTACATCTGCTACGGGACATGCTGGACGTAGCAGGACTGTCACATGAAAAATTTGGACTTCTGGGATTAGACCAGGAGAAGGCGTTTGACAGGGTAGATCATGGATACCTTTTTAAAAGACTGCAGGCTTTTGGCTGTGGGGAGCAGTTTGTGAGTTAAAATGTACGATGGGGTGAAGTTAAACACACAATATGTCTTTTCTGCCGTTAGGAGTCTCAATCAAAACAATAACAAAAGACGGAGTGTGATGACGTTGTGAAGTAGCGTGGGATTATGGGAGTTGTTGTCTTCATTGTTAAACAGCCAGCTCCTCCATGTTAGGATGTCAGGAGGTTTTTACCGGGAGCCAAATCATCTGCAGAGGTCTCCTCCTCTCCAGAACAAACGTACACGGTGATTAAAACCAGTAAAAACGCTGAACAAAGCAGTTTCATCTTAAAAATCAGTTTTTCTGACACTGTTCGACGGTCACAGGACGTCCAGGAGGGGCTGCGAGCCGAGCCGCTGCTAACGTTAGCTCAGCTTGTTTCTCTGATAACTTAAGATCAACAATGACCAAGATCTAAAAAGTTTATCATAAAAATGTGGCTTAAAACTGAATAAAAGTCCATTTATGACGACCACAACGCTGACGTATTATCTTGTGCGTGTATACTCTTTGGTAGAGGGGGGGTGACGCCGTTGACAGGAGACCAAATGAAACAAACTGTTACCTTGATTAAAACTACAGATTTCTTTGGGTTTGAACATTGTTGGAAACATTTGGGATAATGTAAGTACACAACTCAACAATATATATAACATAGGTCTAGTTGTTTTTAGACATTTTAATGCTGAATAGTTACATATTATAGCTTTAACCTTAAATGTTTGCATTTGTAGCAGATTGTTAGCTAGCTAACTAGATTGTGGGCAACATTTTGTCTCACATGGCCTTCGCACTCCTCTGTCTCTGTCTGTCTGTCTGTCTCTATATCTGTCTCTGTCTGTCTGTCTGTCTCTGTCTGTCTGTCTGTCTCTGTCTGTCTCTGTCTGTCTCTATATCTGTCTCTGTCTGTCTGTCTGTCTCTGTCTGTCTCTGTCTGTCTCTGTCTGTCTGTCTCTGTCTGTCTCTATATCTGTCTCTGTCTGTCTGTCTGTCTCTATATCTGTCTCTGTCTGCCTGTCTGTCTGTCTCTGTCTGTCTCTGTCTGTCTCTGTCTGTCTCTATATCTGTCTCTGTCTGTCTGTCTGTCTCTATATCTGTCTCTGTCTGCCTGTCTGTCTGTCTCTGTCTGCCTGTCTGTCTGTCTCTGTCTGTCTCTGTCTGTCTCTATATCTGTCTCCATCTGTCTCTCTGTCTGTCTCTGTCTGTCTCTATATCTGTCTCTATGTCTGTCTGTCTGTCTGTCTCTGTCTGTCTCTATATCTGTCTCTGTCTGTCTCTCTGTCTGTCTCTGTCTGTCTCTGTCTGTCTCTATATCTGTCTCTGTCTGTCTCTATGTCTGTCTCTCTGTCTGTCTCTCTGTCTGTCTCTGTCTGTCTCTATATCTGTCTCTGTCTGTCTCTATGTCTGTCTCTATATCTGTCTCTGTCTGTCTCTATATCTGTCTCTGTCTGTCTCTATATCTGTCTCTGTCTGTCTCTATGTCTGTCTCTATATCTGTCTCTGTCTGTCTCTATCTGTCTCCATCTGTCTCTGTCTGTCTCTATGTCTGTCTCTATATCTGTCTCTGTCTGTCTCTATCTGTCTCCATCTGTCTCTGTCTGTCTCTATATCTGTCTCTATGTCTGTCTCTATGTCTGTCTCCGTCTGTCTGTCTGCCTCTGTCTCTCTCTCTAACTGTCTCTGTCTCTGTCTGTCTCTGTCTGTCTTAGCTGTCTCTGTCTGTCTCTATGTCTGTCTCTATATCTGTCTCTATATCTGTCTCTGTCTGTCTCTGTCTGTCTTAGCTGTCTCTGTCTGTCTGTCTCTCTAACTGTCTCTCTCTCTAACTGTCTCTGTCTCTGTCTGTCTCTATATCTGTCTCTGTCTGTCTCTGTCTGTCTCTGTCTGTCTTAGCTGTCTCTGTCTGTCTCTGTCTGTCTCTATATCTGTCTCTGTCTGTCTCTATCTGTCTATCTGTCTCTGTCTGTCTCTGTCTGTCTATATCTGTCTCTATCTGTCTCTGTCTGTCTGTCTGTCTCTCTCTCTGTCTCTACATCTGTCTCTATGTCTGTCTCTATGTCTGCCTCTGTCTAACTGTCTCTCTGTCTCTGTCTGTCTCTCTGTCTCTGTCTGTCTCTCTGTCTCTGTCTCGAACTGTCTCTCTCTCTCTGTCTCTCTCTAACTGTCTCTCTCTCTAACTGTCTCTGTCTCTCTCTGTCTGTCTCTAACTGTCTCTCTCTGCCTCTCTCTAACTGTCTCTCTCTAACTGTCTCTCTCTCTAACTGTCTCTGTCTCTCTCTGTCTCTCTCTAACTGTCTCTCTCTGCCTCTCTCTAACTGTCTCTGTCTCTAACTGTCTCTCTCTAACTGTCTCTCTCTGCCTCTCTCTAACTGTCTCTCTCTCTAACTGTCTCTCTCTCTAACTGTCTCTCTCTCTCTGTCTCTCTCTAACTGTCTCTCTGTCTCTCTCTAACTGTCTCTCTCTAACTGTCTCTCTCTGCCTCTCTCTAACTGTCTCTCTCTCTAACTGTCTCTCTCTCTCTGTCTCTCTCTGTCTCTCTCTCTGTCTCTCTCTAACTGTCTCTCTCTGCCTCTCTCTAACTGTCTCTCTCTCTAACTGTCTCTCTCTCTCTGTCTCTCTCTGTCTCTCTCTCTGTCTCTCTCTAACTGTCTCTCTCTGTCTCTCTCTAACTGTCTCTCTCTAACTGTCTCTCTCTGCCTCTCTCTAACTGTCTCTCTCTCTCTGTCTCTCTCTGTCTCTCTCTGTCTCTCTCTCTGTCTCTCTCTAACTGTCTCTCTCTGTCTCTCTCTCTGTCTCTCTCTCTGTCTCTCTCTGTCTCTCTCTGTCTCTCTCTCTAACTGTCTCTCTCTCTCTAACTGTCTCTCTCTTTGTCTCTCTCTCTGTCTCTCTCTCTGTCTCTCTCTCTCTCTGTCTCTGTCTCTCTCTCTCTCTCTAACTGTCTCTGTCTCTAACTGTCTCTCTCTCTCTCTGTCTCTCTCTCTCTGTCTCTGTCTCTCTCTCTCTCTCTAACTGTCTCTGTCTCTAACTGTCTCTCTCTCTCTCTGTCTCTCTCTCTCTCTCTGTCTCTCTCTGTCTCTCTCTGTCTCTCTCTCTCTAACTGTCTCTGTCTCTAACTGTCTCTCTCTCTCTCTGTCTCTCTCTCTCTCTCTCTGTCTCTCTCTGTCTCTCTCTGTCTCTCTCTCTCTCTCTGTCTCTCTCTCTCTCTCTCTAACTGTCTCTGTCTCTAACTGTCTCTCTCTCTCTCTGTCTCTCTCTCTCTCTCTGTCTCTCTCTGTCTCTCTCTGTCTCTCTCTCTCTAACTGTCTCTGTCTCTAACTGTCTCTCTCTCTCTCTCTCTCTCTGTCTCTCTCTGTCTCTCTCTGTCTCTCTCTCTCTCTCTGTCTCTCTCTCTGTCTCTCTCTGTCTCTCTCTCTCTCTCTGTCTCTCTCTCTCTCTCTCTCTGTCTCTCTCTGTCTCTCTAACTGTTTCTCTAACTGTCTCTCTCTCTGTCTCTCTCTCTAACTGTCTCTCTCTCTCTCTCTAACTGTCTCTCTCTCTCTCTCTAACTGTCTCTGTCTGTCTCTCTCTCTAACTGTCTCTCTCTGTCTCTCTCTCTAACTGTCTCTCTCTGTCTCTCTCTCTAACTGTCTCTCTCTCTAACTGTCTCTCTCTGTCTCTCTCTCTAACTGTCTCTCTCTCTAACTGTCTCTCTCTGTCTCTCTCTCTAACTGTCTCTCTCTGTCTCTCTCTCTAACTGTCTCTCTCTCTCTCTCTAACTGTCTCTCTCATTCTCTCTCTCTGTCTCTCTCTCTCTCTCTAACTGTCTCTGTCTGTCTCTCTCTCTAACTGTCTCTCTCTGTCTCTCTCTCTAACTGTCTCTCTCTCTAACTGTCTCTCTCTCTAACTGTCTCTCTCTCTCTCTCTAACTGTCTCTCTCATTCTCTCTCTCTGTCTCTCTCTCTCTCTCTAACTGTCTCTGTCTGTCTCTCTCTCTAACTGTCTCTCTCTGTCTCTCTCTCTAACTGTCTCTCTCTGTCTCTCTCTCTAACTGTCTCTCTCTGTCTCTCTCTCTAACTGTCTCTCTCTCTAACTGTCTCTCTCTCTCTCTCTAACTGTCTCTCTCATTCTCTCTCTCTGTCTCTCTCTCTAACTGTCTCTCTCTGTCTCTCTCTCATCCTCAGATGATGTCGAAGTTGGACAGCCCCCCCGCCGTCCCCCCTCGTCAGCCCACCTGTAAGCTCCTCCCCCCTCGTTACTCCTCGTCAATGTCATCATCGTCCCCCCCTGACAGCCCCCCCTCGCTGCCTCCTCGGGAGCCCCTCAGCTCTCCTCTGCACCTCCTGCCCCCCCCTCAGGGCCGCCCCCGCTGCGACCTGCTGCCTCAAGCATTCTTCCCCTCCACCTCCTCCTCCATCAGCCCCGCCCCCACTGCCTCCTCCTCCCCCCCTCCCCTCCCTCCACCTGCCCCCGTCACCCCCAGCCCCAGCCCTGCCTCCAGGAAGATGCCCCTCCCATCCCCGCCCCTCCCCCTCCTCCCCCTGGACGGCCCTCCCGTCCCACCTCGTCACGGCGTTCCCAAACTCCCCCCCAAGACCTACAAGAGGGAGTCTCTGAGCCACACCCCCCTGCTGGACACGCCCCCTGCACTGTGAGCAGCTGATTGGACAGCTGTTGGAGGAGGCGGGGCTAGACGAGCTAACACTACAGCGGATTGGATCAGAATAAACAAAACAATGGATTTAAAAACAAACAGAACATCTGATCGACTAATCAGGACGCTCTGATCCAATCAGGACTGAAAGTAAACAAACATCACGTGCCCTTAAAAAACAAACTGTGGCCTCCAGCAGAACGTTGGAGAACGTCTGTCTGTTTGGTTCTCAGACTGTGCAGAGTGCATTGTGGGTAATGTAGTGCTCCACAGACTGAGGCGGACTCTGAGGTACCGACCAGAACCAAAGAGGTACTTTCCTGAGACGGACTGATTCTGGCAGACCTGATGTTGGTTCTCTGATGGTTCCTGTTAGAACATGTAAAGAACATGTTGCCTTCTGTAAAACAAGGGAATAAACGTGTTTCTACCAGAACCCGACTTCTGTCTTTATTTCTCTTCACTGAGTGAAGATTGTTTGATAAAATCAGTCACCATGGAAACCAGACACACCTGCTCAGGTGAGTTTTCACACTGAAGCAGTTTCATGTAAAGTTTATATTTAGTTAAATACAACAAATTGCACCCAAAAATGTTGTTTTATGTCTCTTTTTGTGGTAAGTTGCAAACAAAAGAAAATAATGTGATTTATTTAAACTGCCAGTGAAGAGTCATATGTAATGACTTCCTTGGATAAAAAGCATTCTGCATATCACAGAAACAACTATATTTCAGGTCTAATGTTTAATGTATTTTCTGGGCTCAAAGTTATATAACAAAGAAAATACTGTACTTGAGTTCCATTTATAAGCTTTATTAAATAAACTTTCAGCTCAACATTAGCACCAAATAAAATCAGTCAATAATGTCATTAAAATAAAACATAAAAATATAGTTCCATGTTGATGTTTGAGGTAGATTATGTCCATCTTTGCTGTCTGAACAACATCAGCTTGTATTCTTCTGACTAACTGAATCAAACCTCATTTGGGAACATTTGGGAACATTTGGGAATTGTTTTGTTGGGTCTATGGCATCATGTTTGTTGTCAGGTGAGATTTGTCCTGAATCCTTGCTGAATGCTGCGATGACGTCAGTTACCACCACACCAAACGCCACGATTGGTCCAAATCACAAGCGTCTGTTCATTTGGACATTTATGTGGAAAAGTTGCTGTAATTTAGTAAAACTGCAGCTCTCACAGATATTGTGTTAATTATTGTGATCAGTTTCCTGGAGGACCAACAGTGAGAAACTTTTTGTTCTTCAGTCTGCAGGTGATAAACTGTGACATCACTGATACAAACAGGAAACAGCTGAGAGACTCATAATAATAAGATTAATACATTTATTCATGTCAAATCCATGTTAAAACAGACTCAAGCTTCTTCTGCTATTCAACATTAAAGAACTATTTCCTTCACTTGTTCTGTGATCTTAAAGATGTTACCATGGAAACAACTTATTTCAGTGTTTCATGTGCGTAAACTGTATAACTGACATCAGATCAGTAAACATAAATCTTTATATTTTTAGTTACATTTTCCTGATTTTACTTCATTTTAGGCCAAAAACTAAAAGTTTTCAGCTGCAGGTGAGAAAAGTAAATTTACTGCAGATTAAATCATCACATGAGAAGATCAACTGAATGTTTCTGATCAGATTGATAACCTTATTGATCAGATAGTTTCTGATCTGTATTTCATTGAGACAAACTTGTTTAGATATTTAATCCTTTATTGAAAGAAAACAAAACAGGTTCATATTAAAGTATCAAATATATTGATTTGTTATCAGTTATGACATCACACTTCCTCATTTTCATCATTGATGACATCACAGGAGGGGCGGAGCTTCAACTGTCAGTGATTTTAATTGCTCAAGAAGAGTCAAACAGGTTCCAGATCAGTTGCTGCTGCGCTCTGATTGGTCCGTCAGAGCAGGAGCATATTTGGAGTCCTGGTCCGCGTCCTCAGGTGGACTCAGATGATGCGGATCGGTCCGCAGCAGCCTCTGGACCCGGTCCAGGATGATCTGGTTGGAGCTGCTGCAGTCTTCCGGTCCATATGGAGCAGTGAGTGTCAGTGCTCCGGCCACCGTCAGCTGCTCGCCGTCCTCCTGCACCGGGACCCGGTTCTTCTCCAGCCAGCGCCGTACACCATCCCGCCGCTGCTGCAACCACTCTGGGTCCAGGTCCAGGCTCCGGGCGTGATGGGGGGCGAAGACTGCCTGCAGCCGCCGTGCTATCTCCTCATCCGCATCCTGCAGGACCTCCACCTGCTGCACCGCATGGCCCATCACCACCCGCACCGAGGCTCCGCCCACCTCATTGAAGTCCACCATGACCAGGCTGCAAAGGGGGACAGGACCAGAGGATCATGGTTTCATTTCAGAATAAAAACTGTTTATCTTCACCTGATGCTGCTCACCTCATTTCTCCTGAGGATCAATAAAGATTTCTATATATATATATATATAAAAATATAAATCTTTATTGAGCCTCAGTTTAGATTCTGCAGTTTTATGTGTCTCTCGTTTTTCTTTCTGATGGCAGTGACGCTACAGGGTAACCAGGGTAACCAGGGTAACCAGGGTAACCAGGGTAACCAGGGTAACCAGGGTAACCGGCTGCCTTGGCTAAACCGGCTAGCATAGTTGTTCCGCAGGTCAGAGTAAGTGGATTATTAAACTATTCTGACAGTAATCGTTTGGGGTTTTTGTATGACTGAATGTACTGAACTATAACGTCTGTACCGTGACGGGTCGGGACACATACAGTTAGACTGTAGATACAGATATAAATATTTAATAAAAGGCAGATATAGATGGGGTCGAGTGAACATAGTGAGGATGAATATTCTTCCTGCAGTAATTCTGATGCATAAAGCATAAATTTTGCATAAAAAACTTTATGAGGAAAAAACTTTTAAAAAGGTGCAATATACGACATTCAGCCGCCAGATGTCACACTAGCACCAGTATCTCAGACCAAAACAGATGTGTGCGTCATCTACTCAATAAAGTTAGAAAAAAAAAAAAAAAAAAAAACAGCATCTGAACAACTAATGAAACTCAGATCAAACTGTCAAACTAAGCAGAGCAGCTTCGCCTGTTTCTGCCTCAAATGCTTTTTAGTGTTTAATGTAATGTAAAGTAATGATGCACTCACATGCACACTCACATGCACGTGCGGCTGAGAGGCTCAGATAACACACACACACACACACACACACACACACACACACACACACACACACAAGAGTGACTTCATTCTCTGCTCAGGACGCCTTTACTTCACTACATCCTTACATGGACCTTTAAAGATGTTTCATTTAAAGATGGACTACAGCTACTTTTACTGTTATCTGTCCTCTGCTGGTCCGACTGCTCAGGGTAAGTTATGTATGACACAAATTAAACATAATAAATAATAAATAAATAATACCAATAAATAAAAACATGTTAGTAAAAATTGACTTCGGGTAGATTTCTGACTCACTTCCCCAACCAGGCAAGTGAAAAAACACATTAACATTAAACCCTGACATAGAAAAGTTAAGTTGTTATTTAAAACAACATAACTTTATTTGTCAATAAGGCCAAATTTACACTTTAGTGTAATAACTCCCTGTTGTCAGTCAGCTGTTTAACCAATAAATAGAAATTGATCTGACTTTAAGGAAGAGTTAGAGAAAAATGGAGGCTTCACCAAACTGACATGCCAACATGTAAATGTAAAAATGTTTTAGCTTTAGTGGAGCAGCTGAAGAAGACTGGACTCCAAGCTGCTCCTGCTGATCACTGCTATGCTGGACCTGAAGATGTGGCCTGTGATGTCTGCACTGGGAGGAAGATGAAAGCTCTCAAGTCCTGTCTGCAGTGTCTGATCTCTTACTGTGAGAAACACCTTCAGCCTCACTACAATGTAGGTCAGTTTAAAAAACACAAGCTGGTCGAGCCCTCTGAGAAGCTCCAGGAGAACATCTGCTCTCGTCATGATGAGGTGATGAAGATGTTCTGCCGTACTGATCAGCAGAGTATCTGTTATCTCTGCTCTGTGGATGAACATAAAGGCCACGACACAGTCTCAGCTGCAGCAGAAAGGACTGAGAGGCAGAGAGAGCTCGAGGTGAGTCGACAAAACATCCAGCAGAGAATCCAGGACAGAGAGAAAGATGTGAAGCTGCTTCAGCAGGAGGTGGAGGCCGTCAGTCGCTCTGCTGATAAAGCAGTGGAGGACAGTGAGAAGATCTTCACTGAGCTGATCCGTCTCATCCAGAAAAGAAGCTCTGATGTGAAGCAGCAGATCAGATCCCAGCAGGAAACTGAAGTGAGTCGAGTCAAAGAGCTTCAGGAGAAGCTGGAGCAGGAGATCACTGAGCTGAAGAGGAAAGATGCTGAGCTGAAGCAGCTCTCACACACAGAGGATCACACCCAGTTTCTACACAACTACCCCTCAGTGTCACAACTCAGTGCATCTACAGACTCATCCAGCATCAATATCCGTCCTCTGAGCTACTTTGAGGATGTAACAGCAGCTGTGTCAGAGCTCAGAGATAAACTACAGGACATCCTGAGGGAGAAATGGACAAACATCTCACTGACAGTGACTGAAGTGGACGTTTTACTGTCAGAAGCAGAGCCCAAGACCAGAACTGAGTTCTTAAAATATTCATGTGAAATCACACTGGATCCAAACACAGCACACAGACTGCTGTTATTATCTGAGGGGAACAGAAAAGCAGAACGAATGAGTCAACGACAATCTTATCCTCGTCACCCAGACAGATTCACTGGATGTTATCAGGTCCTGAGTACAGAGAGTCTGACTGGACGTTGTTACTGGGAGGTGGAGATGAGAGGGAGAGCAGTTGGTGTAGCAGTCACATACAAGAATATCAGCAGAGCAGGAGATGACTGTGTATTTGGATGTAATGACAAATCTTGGATATTAGGTTGTAACAGTAACAGTTACACATTCTGGTTCAACAACATCGACACTCCTGTCTCAGGTCCTCAGTCCTCCAGAGTAGGAGTGTACCTGGATCACAGAGCAGGTATTCTGTCCTTCTACAGCGTCTCTGAAACCATGACTCTCCTCCACAGAGTCCAGACCACATTCACTCAGCCTCTCTATGCTGGACTTTGTCCTTATTCTCATGGAGCCACAGCTGAGTTGTGTAAACTCAAATAGACAGAAGTCATTTCAGGCTTCATGTGTCAGATTCTGTTGTAATTCTTCATGTTTTTGTCTCCATTGTTTCTGAGAGTTTGTTGCTGTGGTGTTTCTGAACTACAGAGATCAGCTGTCAATCAAACTGGGATTGTTCAAACTTTTTTCTTTTCATTTGTTCTGTTGATGTTTTGAGTTTCTTTAAATGTCACTTTTTCCTGTGTTTTATCCATGGAGACTATCACTGCTCATGATGATGTTTTTAACCTTCACTGACGTTTCTTCAGATGAAAATCTGAACTTCTCTTTGTTCTAAATGTTAGTTTCATGTTGTATTGATGTATTTGTGTGCTGTTGTTTCTTAAACAGAGAAAACAGCAGAACTTCCTTCATCATAGATATTTTGTTTTCACCACTTTATAAATTCATAATCAAACTGTAATTATCATGATAATAATCAATGAGGAGATCATTTATGATGTTCTTGTACAGATGATATTCTGGGTTAAACTAACTGAATCTGCATGAAATCATTGAACAAGAGTCATTAACAGACTTTACTGATTGGATGTGTGAACAATCTGAAGCTTTACATAATCAATAAAGATGATTTTTCAACAGTGAGCAAAGTGTTTTCTTCTGTCTTCATCTCAGGATCTCATTCAAAGCTTCTGGAGAAAATGTGAAACTAAACTAAGAGTTTATTTGAGGCAGTTTTCCTCCTGAAACAGCACAAAGTACAGAGTTCATGTTCAGAGCAGACAAACGTTTGTCAGTCAGTCTCTGTACTTTCAGCTTTCTGCACTAAAACAGCTTCATCACAGAGAAAAGAGCAGAGTTTCTATCACTTGTTGCTTTAACAAACCAGATTTTCTTTGTCTTTGTTATACAGGCCTAAAAACTGGAAAATAGTAAGAATTCATTTGATTGATTCATTCAGTCAAACAGAAGGAGTCCCAAACGGACTTCAACTCCCATCATGCTCTGCTCAACTCACACCTAGGTGTGAAATCCAGCAGAGTCAAACTCTTGGCTCCCATTGGACCTGCTGGAATTGCACTGGGGATTTCCCTTTCTGGCTGTGACGTCACAGAGTATAAACACTCCCCTCGCTGTCTAAACTTTACTTCCCAGCCGCTCGCACAGCTAACGTAAGGAAGTAACTCCCGTACGTACGTTAAACTGTAACTAGGTCGCACAATCGCAACCGAAGAGGACCGAAGAGGACCGAAGAGGACCGAAGAGGACCGAAGAGGACCGAAGAGGACCGAAGAGGACCGTGCAGCCCAGCGCTCTCACTCTTTCCTGCAGAAGAACGATGAAGGATAACCTCTGAGGGAGAGGACGACCCCGTCAGCGTCTGAGCCGAGGAACCGAGCCGGACCCGAAAGACGGACTGAAACACACCCTGCTGGAGCAGAGACACGATATTAAAGTGTGTTATTTTCAGCACTGTGAGTCCAGTTTCACTGCTGCTGAGGACACTGAAGTATTGTTGTTTGTTTGTTTGTTTGTGTTTATCACACTAAACTGATGTGTCTGTCCTGCTCTGTGTTAACTCAGCCCGCGGCCGTTAGACACACACACACACACACACACACACACACACACACACACACACACACACACACACACACACACACACACACACACACACCTGTTTGCTGTATATTGTCTTCCTGTTTATAACTGCTGTTTGTTGTTGTCTGTGTTTGATAGTTTGTAGCTGTATGATCGATGATTATTAGTTGAAGCATTTGAAGTTTCCTGTGATTGTGTGTGTAGTTACTGTGATAACGATCTTAGAAATATTCATATTTCTCAAATATTGACTTTTTTAAACTGAACACCCTTTCTGACAGACGCATTAATATCTCCACGTCCACTGGATTCAAATGGAGGCTCTACCTTTTACCTGCCTGTTGCCATGGTGACTCGGCTTTTTTTTTTTTTACACACAGATTGATTGATCTGACTCTGATCAGCTGTTTTGGAACCGAAAACTCAGTTTGATCTCAGTTCAGAGTCTGTTAAAGCTGCTTTCTGGAACACAGTGAGTCACCGGGTGAGTGCTGTCAGGTGTGTCACCGGGTGAGTGCTGTCAGGTGTGTCACCGGGTGAGTGCTGTCAGGTGTGTTGGTGTGTTACCGGGTGAGTGCTGTCAGGTGTGTCACCGGGTGAGTGCTGTCAGGTGTGTTGGTGTGTTACCGGGTGAGTGCTGTCAGGTGTGTCGGTGTGTTACTGGGTGACTGCTGTCAGGTGTGTCACCGGGTGAGTGCTGTCAGGTGTGTCGGTGTGTCACCGGGTGACTGCTGTCAGGTGTGTTACCGGGTGACTGCTGTCAGGTGTGTCACCGGGTGAGTGCTGTCAGGTGTGTCACCGGGTGACTGCTGTCAGGTGTGTCACCGGGTGAGTGCTGTCAGGTGTGTTACCGGGTGAGTGCTGTTAGGTGTGTCGGTGTGTTACCTGGCGGACACCGGGTCCACAGTCAGCAGCCAGCCACGGAGCTCCTCGTCTTTTCCCGCCTTCACCTTTACCTGTTTGTTGACGAAACGGATCCACTGCAGCGGACCTAACAGAGGCCAGCCGCACTGCATCACGGTCCCCCGATCAATCAATCTGACAATATTAATCAGTATAACACAAAACAGCGCGGTCCTCCAGCTGCCGCACGCGCCTCTAACTGCTCCGGGGGGAAACACCTCCCTGAAATAAAGGTTCCTGTTCCGCTGTCACGTGCAGGTGAGCCGCTGCTGCCCTCTGCAGGCCAGTCACACAACTTTATTTACAATGTTGACCTTACAAACACGCCTGAAGAAGCAGAGTTCATTTACAGTTTGTTTCAGTCGCTTTGGTGCATTTCTCAGATCAGCTACTTGTTCATCCTCCACATCAGCTGCTCATCAGTACAAGCAGTTTCTCTTTTGAACAAATTGCAAATGTTTTGGCACATTCATGCAAATGATTGTGAACAATTGTCTGCTGTTTCCTACATTATCAACTGCACATAATAAAAGATAAAATATAAATGTAGGATAACATACTATATACATTAGACAAGGTAGAGTAGGAGTATCAAGATGTGCAAAATCACCATGAGCAAAGTTAGTGAAGGAGCAAACAGAGTTTGTCTTAGTGTGTCTGAGACAGAAACAATAAAGCTGAGAGCTCTCTGTTAGACGGAGGTCAGCTGTTGTACAGAGTTGTTGCTTTGGGCTGTTTGTCCTTGTGAAAATCTTTCCTGTATATATTCACAGGCAGAAGTGTCAGATGTTATTATCTATTGTCTTGTTGGATGAAGTGGAGTTAACAGCTGTAGGGATGCAGTATATAATAATGTTAATGATATGTTAATGCATATTTAATAATGTTGTTTTTCTGTAAAGTCAGTTTATTCACAATAATCCAAAGTTTTTTTTTCATTAGATTCAGAAACAGAATCAGTGGAAGGTGTTGTGATGCTGTGGAAAGGTGATAAAAAAAACAAGTCAGGTGATCATAAATAATATAAATAATATTTTACAGTAAAAAATGAGTCTATAAATATATTCAAAGTGAAAAGAGCTGTGGAGTTTAAAACACATTCCACTATTAACAGTATTAACAGTAGAAATCGTGTTTCCCAAACTGGCGTCTTACCTGAAGATTGAGACTGTGGGGACTTTAACACATATTTTTCACTATTTTCTGACATTTTATGGACAAAATGATTAAAAACTGAATTGGCAGACACTGCAGCATGTGACGAGGGGTCAGAGGTCAAACATCTGCTATAAATAGAATGTGATTCATTACAACATTTAAAAATACAATGACACGAACAATTAAATTAAATAAAAATAAAAATACAGAAATTTGCTCCACATTAATAAAATAGATAGTAAACTAGACTGACAGGAAGTTGTATTGTGCGTTCTTCTTGTTGTTGCTGACTTCACTTCCGCCGCAGTCAGTTACCGCGCTAGCAGCTAGCAGCTAAGCTAACCAGAGCGGAGTGACGGAGGCTCGGCGAAGATGTCCCGGTCCGGTCGGTATGGAGGAGGTAATTGTGACCCGCCCTGTGTTCTCACGGGCTGGTACTGTAGCTGTGACTGTCCGGTACCGGAGCTGTGATTCTCCGATACCGGACAGTTTGTCTGTTAGTGCGGACCGAGGATAGCTCAGTTAGCATTAGCCCGTCATGATTTAGAGTTTACTGCAGCTGAGACATGATGGCATGTTACATGTGACATGTTATATGTAATATGTTACATGTAATATGTCAACATGTTAAATCCGGCAAATCTACAGTTAGCAGCTGAGCTAATAACATCCAACACAGCTAACAGTTACAGTTAGCTGAGCTAATAACATCCAACACAGCTAACAGTTACAGTTAGCTGAGCTAATAACATCCAGCAGAGCTACAGTTAGCAGCTGAGCTAATAACATCCAGCAGAGCTACAGTTAGCAGCTGTGCTAATAACATCCGGCAGAGCTACAGTTAGCAGCTGTACTAATAACATCCGGCAGAGCTACAGTTAGCAGCTGTACTAATAACATCCGGCAGAGCTACAGTTAGCAGCTGTACTAATAACATCCAGCAGAGCTACAGTTAGCAGCTGTACTAATAACATCCGGCAGAGCTACAGTTAGCAGCTGAGCTAATAACATCCAGTAGAGCTACAGTTAGCAGCTGAGCTAATAACATCCAGCAGAGCTACAGTTAGCAGCTGAGCTAATAACATCCAGCAGAGCCACAGTTAGCAGCTGAGCTAATAACATCCAGCAGAGCTACAGTTAGCAGCTGAGCTAATAACATCCAGCAGAGCTACAGTTAGCAGCTGAGCTAATAACATCCAGCAGAGCTACAGTTAGCAGCTGAGCTAATAACATCCAGCAGAGCTACAGTTAGCAGCTGAGTTGTCTCTTTAATGATCCTCCAACTGTCCTCTAGTGCCACCAGCAGGCTCTGAAGTTTAAGATTAAGTTTTAATGAACTAAAATGCTGCTTGGAGGATTGTTTAAGTTAATCTGTATGTAATGAGGCTTTAAATTGACAAAACTCTAGATGGAGTTTGGTTACAAGCACAGTCAGTTATAAACTGACATCTGATTGGCTGTTACCTGCTTCACAGAGACGAAGGTGTACGTGGGGAACCTAGGGACGGGGGCGGGGAAAGGCGAGCTGGAGCGGGCGTTCGGGTACTACGGCCCCCTCAGAACGGTTTGGATTGCCAGGAACCCACCAGGGTTCGCCTTTGTGGAGTTTGAAGACCCAAGAGACGCCGATGACGCCGTCCGAGGGTTAGACGGCAAGTCAGTACCACACACACACAGCCTTGCTCAAGTCAAGTCAGTTTTATTTATAGAACACCAAATCCGAACAGAAGTTATCTCAGGGCTCTTTTCACACAGAGCAGGTCAGACTGTACTCTTTAATTTACAGACACAACATTCCTCCATCAGCAGCACTTGGTGACAGCAGTAAGGAAAAACTCCCCTTTAACTACCGCAGCGTGCGGTGCCGCACAAGTAGACTGGGAAACAGCTTCTTTCCACAAGCTGTCAGACTCCTGAACTCACAGATGAAAAGTACATGAACATTTCAAGAAAACATTCCTTGAATATTTATCATTCCATGAACAATTATAATATTTATTCACCATGCCGTTGCACTTTACCCTTTGCACCTTTATACTGCATCTGTACTACAGGTCTCAACCTATATGACCACTGATTGTACTCTCTGCTGCTTGTGTGTGTGTGTGTGTGTGTGTGTGTGTGTGTGTGTGTGTGTGTGTGTGTATTTTATTGTCCAGGTGATTTTTGGTAAATATTGTGAGTGTGTGTGTGTATTTTATTGTCCAGGTTATTTTTGGTAAATATTGTGTGTGTGTGTTTTTATAGTCCAGGTGATTTGTGTAAATATTACATTTATGTTTAGTTAAACTGCACATTGGAGGCTGGTCAAACGCAATTTCAAACTTCTGTGCTAACCCTGTTACATAGATTTTTGACAATAAAGTACACTTGACTGGACTTGACTTGACTTGAAGAAACCTCAAGCAGAACCGGGGTGACGAGTGAATTTTAAATCCTTAAATACAAACCAGTTTGCCATCTCTTTTCCATGGATCTGACACCCTGTATCTCTCTGTAAGTTAATGTGGAGCGAAGGAGGGAGGGGGAGAAATATGGTGCTTACTACAGTGAGCGGAGCAGTTTCCACTGTTTCAGGCTTTTCTCCACATTTCAGCACAGAGATCCATCCATTAAGAAAAGTGCAGAAAGTGCAAACACCACAGTTTGTGTGTCTTTAGTCAGCAGAGATGCACACACAGAGCGCACGTGTTACTTACTCCCACCTCTGCAGAAGGGACTCTTTTGGGGGGTCAGTTCCTGGGTTTGTAGTGCCTGTAGTGTGTCTTGGGGGCTCAATGTGACCAAAATGTAAGTGTTGTTCTTTTAATGTTAATAATCAATGGGTAACGGCCTAATTCTGCCCTGCATGCATTGGTTGGTGTTTTTCTTTGGATGTTTAATATGGACCTACAGAATTCTGCATGCAGGGTCTCTATGGGATGTTTGTCCCATCTAGTGTCGTCCTGATGACTGAGTGGACCCCAAACTTCACTACCATAAAGGGCCATTGGTTGGATTATATTATCAAATATTTCTGTCCAAATTCTAATTGGTATGTCTATTCTGTAAAATGTTCTTCTAATTGCATAAAAAGCTCTACATGCTTTGCTCTGCTCTGCATCAGTAGAACATGTGTCTAGAACCCTGTACGTGTTGCTGCATCAGTAGAACATGTATCTAGAACCCTGTACGTGTTGCTGCATCAGTAGAACATGTATCTAGAACCCTGTACGTGTTGTTGCGTCTGTAGAACATGTATCTAGAACCCTGTACGTGTTGTTGCGTCTGTAGAACATGTATCTAGAACCCTGTACGTGTTGTTGCGTCTGTAGAACATGTATCTAGAACCCTGTACGTGTTGTTGCGTCTGTAGAACATGTATCTAGAACCCTGTACGTGTTGTTGCGTCTGTAGAACATGTATCTAGAACCCTGTACGTGTTGTTGCGTCTGTAGAACATGTATCTAGAACCCTGTACGTGTTGCTGCATCAGTAGAACATGTGTCTAGAACCCTGTACGTGTTGTTGCGTCTGTAGAACATGTATCTAGAACCCTGTACGTGTTGCTGCATCAGTAGAACATGTGTCTAGAACCCTGTACGTGTTGCTGCATCAGTAGAACATGTCTAGAACCCTGTACGTATTGCTGCATCAGTAGAACATGTATCTAGAACCCTGTACGTGTTGCTGCATCAGTAGAACATGTATCTAGAACCCTGTACGTGTTGCTTCGTCAGTAGAACATGTATCTAGAACCCTGTACGTGTTGCTTCATCAGAACATGTATCTAGAACCCTGTACGTGTCGCTTTGTCTGTAGAACATGTATCTAGAACCCTGTACGTGTTGCTTCGTCAGTAGAACATGTATCTAGAACCCTGTACGTGTTGTTGCGTCTGTAGAACATGTATTTAGAACCCTGTATGTGTTGTTGCGTCAGTAGAACATGTATCTAGAACCCTGTACGTGTTGCTTCGTCAGTAGAACATGTAT
Organism: Scomberomorus guttatus; assembly: GCA_038419695.1. Classification (NCBI taxonomy): domain Eukaryota; kingdom Metazoa; phylum Chordata; class Actinopteri; order Scombriformes; family Scombridae; genus Scomberomorus; species Scomberomorus guttatus. The sequence continues at coordinate 370,261 of CM076447.1, read as the reverse complement.
CTAGAACCCTGTACGTGTTGTTGCGTCTGTAGAACATGTATTTAGAACCCTGTACGTGTTGTTGCGTCAGTAGAACATGTATCTAGAACCCTGTACGTGTCGCTTTGTCTGTAGAACATGTATCTAGAACCCTGTACGTGTTGCTTCGTCAGTAGAACATGTATCTAGAACCCTGTACGTGTTGTTGCGTCTGTAGAACATGTATCTAGAACCCTGTACGTGTTGTTGCGTCTGTAGAACATAAATCTAGAACCCTGTACGTGTTGCTGCATCAGTAGAACATGTGTCTAGAACCCTGTACGTGTTGTTGCGTCTGTAGAACATGTGTCTAGAACCCTGTACGTATTGCTGCATCAGTAGAACATGTATCTAGAACCCTGTACGTGTTGTTGCGTCAGTAGAACATGTATCTAGAACCCTGTACGTGTTGTTGCGTCAGTAGAACATGTATCTAGAACCCTGTACGTGTTGCTTCATCAGAACATGTATCTAGAACCCTGTACGTGTTGCTTCGTCTGTAGAACATGTATCTAGAACCCTGTACGTGTTGTTGCGTCTGTAGAACGTGTATCTAGAACCCTGTACGTGTTGCTGCATCAGTAGAACATGTATCTAGAACCCTGTACGTGTTGTTGCGTCAGTAGAACATGTGTCTAGAACCCTGTACGTATTGCTGCATCAGTAGAACATGTATCTAGAACCCTGTACGTGTTGTTGCGTCAGTAGAACATGTATCTAGAACCCTGTACGTGTTGTTGCGTCTGTAGAACGTGTATCTAGAACCCTGTACATGTTGCTTCGTCAGTAGAACATGTATCTAGAACCCTGTATGTGTTGTTGCATCTGTAGAACATGTATCTAGAACCCTGTACGTGTTGTTTCAGGACGATCTGTGGGAGTCGTGTGCGGGTGGAGCTCTCAACAGGAATGCCACGGCGCTCTCGGTACGAGCGGCCACCCGCTCGCCGGCCGTTCGACCCGGATGATAAGTGTTACGAGTGCGGAGAGAAAGGTCACTACGCCTACGACTGTCACCGCTACAGCCGCCGGAGCCGGAGGAGCAGGTAACCATGACGACGGCGACACATGCTCACACCGATCAGCTGTTTGAATCCAGTTTAAACTGCAGCTGAGCTTCACTGACACACACACAACACAGATTTATATTAATCACTAACTGAACTGAACTGAACGAGACTTTTCAGTCCTGATGATGTTTTAAAGTTTGAAGACATGCAGATGTTTGAGTAGACTGAGAGGATCCATCAGTCAGTGTTTGGTCCACCGATGAAACTTTCTGAAGCTGTAAAACAATTTAAAGCAGGAGACACCTGCTGGTCAAACCTCAGTACTGCATGTTTACACAGTGATGTTTGTTAGATTTTATGTCCCTTCTGTGTTTATGAAGCGTCACAGCAAACATATCAGAGTCTTCAGAAAAGTCAAAGTTTCCCCGTCGTAATTACGACTTGAAAGTTGGCATGAACTTTGTGTACAAGTCGGAATCTCATAATTACAATAACTCTGATGTGACATGAACGCTACATAAACACAGAGAGCAGCTGAGGCTGATGGGAATGTCTTTAGTTTGACATGTATTTGGTCATAAACCAAAGTATCGGACAAAATGAAACTTTCACCAGATGATGGTTATAGATGAAAAGTCAAGCAAAGCAGGACGCAGTGTGCTAAAGTTAAGCTAGCGACCTCCGGCTACGTTTGGGGAAAAAATGAAACTTGGACACGATGTCACCGTCCTGAAACATCCTGCTGAGTCTCAGCTGTGCAGCAGCAGCTTCTTCCTTCATTCAGGATCAGACTCTGCTTCATAGACGCTGTATACTGTCTCACATCTGCAGACATTACTGCAGGTAAACATGCTGCTGCATTCATTAGGTCATATTCTGATTGGCTGGGGGTGAAGGTGGGGGCCACACCTCCAGCCAATCAGAGTAGGTGCTCATTAATAATGCAGATTTTATGTAAATAGCTTCAGAAACAGCTGCTGGAGGACAGAGAGGAGTCTGGGCTGTAAGGAAAGATGATTTAGAGAAATCTAAACAACTGCTGGTGAATAAAATGTCACAGATTTATAAAAATGGGTCAAAAAATGCCAGAAATACCAGATCTTTAAAGTAACAAAGTGTCCATGAACGCACCATCAGGACTGAAACTGTCTCTGCTCTTAAACACATCACCACATGAAGAAATATAACTGACTGAATAATAATGTTAAGTACACAGATCAAATCAGTCTATAAACATGTGGTCAGTTCCAATCACTGATCAATACCCCTGATCAGCTGATCAGTGTGTTGTGTGACTGAGGCTCGGCTGTGTGTCGGCTCACATTTGATGTCTGATGTTACAGAAATGTTTCTCTGAGCTGTCACACTTGGATCCAACAAGAAGTCCTCGTCAGGAGTGTTTGATTTAAAGCCCAGGGCGAACCAGCCGGGCGGGGTTTATCACATCAAATCGCACCACCAACCATCCTACAACCTGATTGGACAAGCTCACCTCCCTGTGCTGTCTTTGGTCTTCCACTTTACCTATCTATTTGAGCTCTGATTGGTCGATATCTGGTGATGTCAGAGGGTGGTGAATCTTAGAGAAAAGGTTTCAGTCTAAACCACGTTCATCTTCATAGAGCTGCAGCGATTAATCGATTAGTTGCCAACTATTAAATTAATCACCAACTATTTTGATAATCGATTCATTGTTTTGAGTCATTTTGTAAGAAGAAAAAGTCCAAACTCTCTGATTCCAGCTATTTCTGACATTTTACGGACCAAACAACTAATCGATTAATCGATAATGAAAATAATTGTTAGTTGCGGTCCTACATCTTAACTCGAGGTCGACTTACCAGCTTTTTCTTGAGCTTTCAATTTTGAGTTTGATTTCATCATAAACAACAGAAACATAACAGAAAAATATGTCCAAATATTCACAAAACCAAAGCAAAATAAAAGCCAGAGTAGAGCTGCAACGATTATTTTCATTATCGATTGTTTTTGTCTATAAAAGTGAAAAATGTTCATCATAAAACCAACAAGTCATCAAATCTGAAACCTGAAGCAGAACCAGAACATTTTTGTTTGCTTAAAAAGAAGATAAATGATTATTTGTTGATCAAAATATTTGCAGATTAATTTTCTGTTGATAGATTGATCGATAGATCGTTGCAGCTGTGATGAGTTTTCACTCTCAGCTGCAGCTTCACAAAGATGTTTCCCAGTATTGATCGCTCCCTGCAGGATTTCAGGTTTTTTGTGATTATTGAGGCCAAAATGTTTGATTCTGCAGCAGCTTTTATGTCTCTTTTTGTGGTAAAATTGCAGGAATTGGGAAAAATTGCAAACAAAAGAAAATAATGTGATTTTATTTAAACTGCCAGTGAAGAGTCATATGTAATGACTTCCTTGGATAAAAAGCATTCTGCATATCACAGAAACAACTATATTTCAGGTCTAATGTTTAATGTGTTTTCTGGGCTCAAAGTTATATAACAAAGAAAATACTGTACTTGAGTTCCATTTATAAGCTTTATTAAATAAACTTTCAGATCAACATTAGCACCAAATAAAATCAGTCAATAATGTCATTAAAATAAATCCATCAACATAAAAATATAGTTTCATGTTGATGTTTGAGGTAGATTATGTCCATCTTTGCTGTCTGAACAACATCAGCTTGTATTCTTCTGACTCACTGAATCAAACCTCATTTGGGAACATTTGGGAATTGTTTTGTTGGGTCTATGGCATCATTTTTGTTGTCAGGTGAGATTTGTCCTGAATCCTTGCTGAATGCTGCGATGACGTCAGTTACCACCACACCAAACGCCACGATTGGTCCAAATCACAAGCGTCTGTTCATTTGGACATTTATGTGGAAAAGTTGCTGTAATTTAGTAAAACTGCAACTCTCACAGATATTGTGGAGATTTGTTGAATTTGCGTTAATTATTGTGATCACAGTTTCCTGGAGGGGGGGTGGGGGTTATTCTCTGTGAAGCTGAAACATGGGTAGACTGAGCTGCACATAAACCCTGTCCTGCTGCAGACCTGGACCTCCTGCAGGATCCAGGTGTGCAGGTGATGCTTGTTGATGTTTAACGGTGAGTTCAGACAGAACGTGAAGCTAATTTTCGCTTCTCATTACTTGCATGAGTTTGATCGCTGGATTATTTGTGTTTATTTGCCCCAAACAGCCAAAATACATTGCTGTATATTAGCTGTAAGCTAGCTAGCAATGAAAGGCACGACATGTCTGAGGGAGAGTTTCTGTGTTTGTGTTCAGTTCAGCTTCTGACTGAACTCAGAACTCAGCAGAGACTCTGGTTATTTCTCTTTTTCTCCTCTCTTCTGTACCTTTATGAAGTGCATTCATAACGCTCCGTAATACACAAAACATTTTCCGCTCGCCTGGTGCGAATCTGCAGCTACTTGCGTCTTTGCGTTGACTTTGTGTGTAATCGAGCCATGTGAAAAATGTGCTTTGCATTTTGTCTGAACACACCGTTACTCTCATGTTGTATCAGATGATGTTGTGAGATGTTGTTTAACAGGTCGAAACGTTTCAGGTTCCATCGTTTGATTCAGATCCTAAAAGCTTTCATGAGACCATCTTGACTAAAGCTGAACTGAACTCTTAAGGTCTGTGGCGGCTCAGCCAGACCAGCGCCGCCTTGTTAATTCGGCCTTCTATTTTGTAACGAGGAACAGACCCGCCTCGCTGCTATCAAGTCTCAATCAAGCGATTTGGTGTCAGTTCGATCATCGTTAGAAATCTTCTAGATCATCTAGATCTGCTAGAACCGGGTCCAAAGAGGGTCGCCCTGCAGACCTGCAGGACCTGAAGGTTTAGTGGATTACAGTCTTTCAGTCTTCACTTGTTCTTCCTCTGCATGAGTAACGTTCACTGCCAGCTGTAGTTTAGCAGACTGTATCCATCCTCCTCTGACTGCTGCTCTCCTGGTTCTGGTTTGGATCCAGGTCTCGGTCCAGGTCTCGGGGGAGGCGTTACTCCCGCAGCAGGAGTCGCAGCCGGAGCCGAGGGAGGAGGTGAGCCGCACCCTGGAGGTCCTCAGGGATCCGCCTCTGGACCACCAGGGTTTAAATAATCTGACAGTCCAGCCGGGCTCTTATTTGGTAGTTTGGTCCCTGTTTCCTCTCAGCTTTTATTTTTTTATAAACAACTTTATTGAGACAAGTTAACAGGATCAAAGTCTTTATTCTTTTACATAATGTTCTGGAGATGATCCTAAAACAGCAGTACAGGAAGTAATCCCTGAAGATTGTAGACGTTCATACTTTTATATACTTAAATATTCTTTTGGTTACAGCAAAGAAACAGAACTGGATTTTGACTCAGCGAGGAGAAAAAGTTAGTTACAAACTGAAACTACAGACAAAAACATTAGAAAAAGATGGCACCCACTAATCAGAAATAATGTTTGAGGCACATGAAATGTTATTTTTGCATCTTTTCTCCCTTTTTTTGGCCTGATTTGTGTTTTCTGTCTTCTGTTAGTTTTCTTCCTCATTTCTGCATTGTGTTTGTAAGATCATTTTGTGGATCATCTGGCCCATACAGGCAGGTCCTTACTCAGCTCACATCTACTCATTAGTGCCAGCTGGGAATAGTGGTCAGGCAGCAGTTTTACCTGTCAGCTCCTGAGGTCACACCTGAGGATGGTTACTAATCAGCCAACCAAGTGGTGACATCATACTATTGCCAGTACGGCACAAGATGGGACTATGCAAATTAAAAATAAACACAAAATTCTGAACACAAATCAGCTCTTAACTATTGATTTTGACATGAATAATAATAATAATAATAATAATCCGTCAGTGCAAAAGAAGAAGAAAAGTTTGAGCTGTAAAATATTTCACACTAACAAACATCCTGTGACTTGTGAGTATTAAAGACAACATGCAGGTTTGATGTTTGCTGAGACAACAGAGTTTCTGATCTCTACGTGTCAATAAATCAATGAACTGATAATCAATATAAAAGCATGTTAGTGTTCTGATCAGGAAGAAGCTCCAGCAGCTGAAACAAGAGCCCGACTGGAAAATAAAAAAAGTGAAATGTTCCTTTAACTGCCGCAGCTGTTTTCATTTTAAACCTGTCTCACCTGCTGATGATGTCATCGTGTCCAGGTCCAGGTCCTCTCCCAGAAGGTCTCGCTCTGCCACGCCGAGGAGGTCCAGGTCAGACTGCTGTGATGTCATCATGCACACTGCTGATGTCATCACTGTCAGGACTCTTAACAGTAAACTGCAGCTGTAACAACAGATTTCATGTTTTCATGTTTCTCAACCTGTTTCTCCTCTGCTGCAGGTCCAGGTCCAGGTCCGGGTCCGGGTCTCGAGGTCGCAGCAGGTGGGTGATGCAGTGAGCAGTCAGGTGACACAGCGCCCCCTGCAGGCTGTTCTGACAAACACCAGGGGTCTATTCCAGAAAGCAGGTTTACTGTAACCCTGAAGTCCAGAACAGCTGATCACAGTCAGATCCATCAACTCTGAGTTCAGTGTGGTGAATGAAAAAAGCCATCATCACCATGGCAACAGGTAGATAAAAGGCAGAGCCTCCAGTGGATGTAGAGATATTAATGTTTTATCCATAAAAAGCAGCAGAACCTGAGTCAGAGCAGAAAGAGTTAATAAGTTAATCAATAAAGTTTTCTTCAGTGTTGATCATGAATTCATCATTTAGCGCACTTTAATTTCTTTAATGGATGTATTAGACTGTACATTACATTTAATATATGTATATATAATAATAATAATGTGTATATATAGCCTATAAATATATTTATTCAGCTTTTATCTGACTGATTAAAGTGATCAAACAGGTGAGACGTGACTGTGAGCTCAGTCTGATCACTAATAGTGAGTTTGGTGATTTTCAGTTGAAAAGGTTCAAAGTGACAGTAAATAAGTTCAGACAACAGAGTTCAGTGACTTTATTTCAACTGTCTCAACTAATGTAGTAAATAGTCAGATTGTCTCAGCCTGTTTCAAAGACTCACTTTCACTACATTTAGTTCTGCAGCTGCACCACAATCCTGCTGACTCAGAAATATGAACATTTAATCTCCATCATGACATGAAAACTGAGAGAAACATTATTATTATCATTATTATTCAAGCTTCATACAGGTGTTTAAATTGGAAGCGAGTGTAGTCAGCGGTAACGTTGTCAAAGACAGTCCTTCAGTAACAAACTAATATCCGGCCGAGATTTAGACTCCGACACACAGTGAAGCTCCGCTGATGAAGGCGCTTGGATACAGACTGAATGAATGAGGAGGTGAAAGGTGTCTGACAGCTGCTTCAGAGACACTCAGCTGCCAGCCAGCAGCTCAGCTTCACTTCACTTAACAAGCTCAGAGCTTCACTAAACACGCTTTCTGGACTCCAGATTCATTTATTTATTATTTTAATTTTTTTCCCAGTATTGGCCAAATACAGGAATACATCACACAAAACAAACAGTCAAACAACATAAAAGACACAGCAGCACAATCATATATTTAAAAAAAAAACCCAAAAGAAATGAGAACTGAAGACAATAATTCAATAAGATAAATAATGATTACATGATAACATGAGTGAGTTGTGAGTGTGGAGACACAGTAAGACACTTTCATGGTTCTTCATAAAGAATTCAGGAGACTTTGAATTTCTGCACAGAAAGGCAGCAAACCAGCTGGAAAAGTCCACAATATTCTCAAAGGAAGCTTATATCATATAAAGACAGATTCATTTATGTTTATGTATATTTATGTTACTGCAGAACAATGACGTCACTTTGTCCTATGAACCAATCAGCAGCCTCCTCAGCTGCAGCTGCACTTCCTGTCATGTCCACTAGATGCTGCTGTGATCAGACTGTCAGTCCACATGTATGAAGACAGAATTACTTTGAACTGTGATGTGTGACTGATTTGGTTTTTCAGGGGAAAAAATGACCACGTTCAAATCCTTAAAATTACATCTACTACTTCTCCCTTTTATTAAAAATTAGAAGCCAAAATCTATAATATATATGCAAATATATTAAATTAAAGTTTTCCTCAGTGTTTGTGACTGGAGGCTTCAAGTTTCCACATCACACTGTGTCAGTTCAATACTGGACAAACTGCACAAACGACATTCAGGCTCAGTGAAGCTCAAACATCCAACTGAAGGAACAAGAAAAAAAACATGTTTTTGAGTGGAAGGGGCCTTTAAAGATCCTGAAAACTGACTTCCTCAGTCAGAAGCTGCAGATTATTGGTCTGTCGGCTGATTTCTGACTTCAACTCTTAAATAAAAGCCAAAGATATTTTCACCTATGATTGACTGATGTTACAGAAAATGTTTAAAGACTCTCTAACATATTTCTACCCTCCACAGTCTGATCTGTCAGTGTGTAATGTGTTGGTCGTGGCTCGTAGTGATGAACCTACAGAGAATTATCAGTGACTCTGCAGCTCCCCTCGGCTTAGCTAGCTGGAGACTAGCTGCTGAACATAGTGGAGCATTTAGCAGCTAAAGAGCCAGATATTTCCCTCAGGAGTTGGTAGAGAGCAGAAACAGCTAACAGAGAGTGAATATTGGACTTACATTCACCAGGTGGACAGAAACACGACTCCTAATGAATGATAATGTTGCTCCATAACTGCTGGATGTGGAAATAAGCAGCTGTTTGCTAACAAGTTCAACATATCAGCTTAAAGCTGATGATGAGTCAGAGTCGTGTTCACTGCTTGTTTCTGATGGAAACTGAACATCAGTTACTGCAGGTTTAAAGCTTGTAACTGTGTTTTCATCTCATCAGAACTCAGCAGTGTTTACATGTGTGGACGTTCTGCTGTCAGAGAGCAGAAACCACAGACAGTTCAGGCTTTAAAGTGTCTGTGAGTCCGTCTGTTCTCTACATGATTCCTTCACCATAAATCCGTCTTCCTGTGTGTCGGCAGGTCTGGATCGATGGGTCGCTCTCGCTCTGAATCTCCAGTTAGAAGGTGAGTCAGCAGAAACCAGCATCTACCTGAGTACGCTGCAGTGTAACATTATTATCTTCAGACACTTTAGGATGAGGAAGTCTTCATTTCAGCTGCTGGAGGTACAGATGGTGTCAGAGGGGGCTGGTGGTTCATATATTACAGATTGTCAGTGATGGAAATGTGTCTGTAGCCGGGTAGGAAGGGAACTTTTATTATGAGGGCTTTTTTACCCTCATAAAATCTGTTTCAGGGCATTTTGGATCATTTGGATCATCATTGTTCAAATGATGGGAAATACTTCAGTTCTGTGTTGCATGACAGACCAATATTCAATGACTCAAAAAACAGTGAAGGGAGCAGCTGAATGTATAATGAAGAACATTTAATGTGTAAAAATATTCACACTGAGTTATAATCCCAGATTACAGATTAGAACTGTGAGGATTTTTACCCATTTAACTGTTTTATGAGGGTATTTAAAGGCCCCATCATTCTAATTCCAGGAGCAAGTTTATATTTTTATGGGCATTTTGCCCCGAGCCCCTGTTAGTTTCCCACCCTGGTTTGTATGTTTGAATTTAGTATTTACTGTATTTTGTATTTGTATTAATTGCATTAGTTGTATTAGCGGACTCTTCTTGTGTGAGATTAAAGGACAAATTCACAGTTTTTCAAGTGTGTCTTAAAAAACACACCTGAAAAACTGAACACGTCCTTTAAATAAATATAATCTGAATCAGTTCCACAAACAATTGGAACAACAAATCTGAACATTTAAAGTAGTGTCAGTCGAAGAAGCAGAAATACTGAATCTATTGTTTAAACTGACGTCTGTTTGTTTTCCCGACAGTCGCTCAACGTCTCGGAGTCGCCGCCGCACGGAAAGTTCAGACGGAGACGACTGAAGATTTTCTGTTTGTTTGTAAAATGTAGTTTTGTTTATGAACAGATTTAGTTGTTGATGTGTTTTGTTTTTCTATGAACAGAATGTGTTTTCTTGCAGCTGCATTGGCTTCACACATCATTATTATTATCATTATTATTAATTATTGATTATTAGTTTGTTCTTCCAGCCTGTGTGTTGTGTGAGGAGTCAGATGAAATATCGAGGACAGTTTGTTTCCTGCACTGATCTAAAGATTCAATAAAGATTTCTACAAAGAAACATGTTTCCTCTGACAGCTGATTGGCCGAGAGACACGTTTATATTCTGACTGATCACGTGTTTAACAGGAAGTTGAACACAAATGCTTCAGTGATAACATATTAATATAAAACCACTTACTGCAGTAAATCAATGAAAAATGAGTAACACAAGAAAACAACCAAATAAATCTCGAGCAGAATTAGCTAAAAGTACAGTAAGAAAAAAAAGTAAAAAAATAAATACATAAAAAAAAAAGGGGTAGACCCCCCCCCCCCCCCCCCCCCCACACACACACACACACACAACTAAAACAGATTGCAGGGATGTTTACTTCTTGTTAGGTTCTTTCCTTTGAATACATCAGAAAATTAGACCAAACTTGATGAAACTTTCATTGGTAGTTTTTGTCATTTTATTCAAAAGAGGAAATTTCTGCCATCAATTTAACCTTTCAGTAAACTTTGGTTTCGTCTGCCTCTTAAAGCAGAGAACAATGCTTGAAGCAACAATAAAGCTGCCAGTGCAAGTCCGAATCTTTGTTATACTATATATAATGTATATACATATATACAGGCATGTGAGAAAATTAGGACACCCCATTAAATAATCAGCTCTTTATTTAGAAATGGTTCACATACCAATATCCAGTCGTGTTTATATGTATTTTTCAAAAAGAAAGTGATTTGATTGCAATTTAACAACAAAAATGAACATTGTTTGACAAATCCAAAAAAAGAAAAAAAATAAAGTATGTATTTTAATGGAGGAAAAAGTTAGGACACCCTACCCCCTAATAGCTAGTGTTGCCCCCTTTGGCTGATATAACTTCAACGAGACGCTTTTTGTAGCCTTTTACCAGTCTCTGACATCGATCAGGAGAAAGTTTGGCCCACTCCTCAATGCAGAATTCTTTTAGCTGTGAGATGTTTGAGGGGTATCTTGCATGTACAGCCCGTTTCAAGTCACCCCACAGCATTTCGATGGGATTAAGATCAGGGCTTTGACTTGGCCATTCCAGGACTCTCCACTTCTTCTTTTTTAGCCAGTCCTTGGTGGATTTGCTGGTATGCTTTGGGTCATTGTCTTGTTGCAGTATCCAGTTACGCTTCAGCTTTAATTTTTTGACAGATGGTTTCACATTTTCTTCAAGCACCCTCTGATACACAGTAGAATTCATGGTGGATTCTATGATGGTGAGCTGGCCAGGTCCTGCTGCAGCAAAGCAACCCCAAACCATGACACTGCCCCCTCCATGCTTTACAGTTGGTATGAGGTTCTTTTCTTGGAAGGCTGTATTTGGTTTACGCCAAACATGTCGTCTGTTCTGGTGTCCAAATAATTCAATTTTAGACTCATCTGTCCAAAGAACCTTATTCCAGAAGTTGTGGTCTTTGTCTATGTTCTCTCTGGCAAACTTCAGTCTGGCCTTGATGTTTTTTTTAGAGAGCAAAGGTTTCTTCCTTGCACACCTCCCATGCAAGTCACACTTGTGCAGTCTCTTTCTGATCGTAGAGTCATGCACTTTCACATCGACAGTTGCCAGAACCTGCTGTAATTCCCTTGATGACACTTTAGGATTTTTCAGGACCTCTTTGAGCATCTTGCGTTCTGCTCTGGGGGTAAACTTGCCCGGACGGCCAGATCTTGGCATGGTGGCAGTTGTTTTAAATGTCCTCCACTTGTAAATAATTTTGCGAATGGTGGAATGGCTGATGTTAAATTCTTTTGAAATCTTTTTAAATCCTTTACCAGACTCGTAAGCGGCCACAATCTTCTTTCTGAGGGCATCAGGAAGCTCTTTAGACCTCACTATGGCGCTCACCTCAACATCTCAACTGTCAGGGCCACACCAAACTAAATCTGAGGTTTAAATAGGGCAAGGCTCCATTCAAATGCTGGGTAATGATGTACTAATCATGTGCACCTGACGTGATGCACCTGTTTGGGATTTTCAACATTTTAAGAGGGATAATATAGGGGGTGTCCTAATTTATTCCTCACCAGAAATTGCATTATTTTTTAATTAAATTTTACAGAAAGTTTTAAAAAGGCTTTTCTTATTTTTTTATTGTTTAGTTATATTACTTGGATCCCTGAGTTTAATTAAAATTGACATTAACTACCCATATGTCCAAATATATTTTAAAATACACAGGATTTCATAAGGTGTCCTAATTTTTTCACATGCCTGTATGTATATATAGTATATAGTGGTAGAAGAGACCGGTCTGCTGGGTTCTGAAGACGACCTGCACAACCACTCCAATACTTTTAACTGCTTGTTTCCAAAAAGGAGAAGGAGAAAAGTACCTGCTATTACTACTACTTGAGAAAAGTAGTATTTTTACACTTCCAACAATAATTCATCCATGAGTCCAATTCTTTGGAGATTACCTGGTGTATAATAACACCTGTGGATGATTTTGTAGTGTGTAAATTATTAACCTGTGCCACAGCGTTGTTACACAGAACCATCTGAGAAGTCGTGCATGCTGTTTGGAAAAGGGCGGGCACTTTCAGAAAATACTTGGCAGGTCTATCACCATCTTACCTTGCAAGGCAGCTGGATTCACAAGATCATGTAAGAATCCTCAAAGGACGCTGACGGGTCCGAACCACTGTTGGGTCAAACACAAGTGCGTAACCATGGATTTATTATAGCAGCTGGATACTGAACCGCACATTCAGTCCACTAAGAGTTGCTCGGCTGGCACATGCGCCAAAACAGGTTTCTAGTTTCTGAGTTTGTTTCCGTGTTGTGCAGCCTGCTGAATATGTGCAGTAGTGTTTCTGCGCTGGTCCCGCCCCTGAGTTCCCACTCAGCCCACAGACTTTACATTGTGATGACGTCACAGATTTTTAAATCGCTTTTCTCGGCTCGAGGAAAGTTTTACAAATATTAAACCTCCATGAATCAATAATTCATTATAGAAAGAGTCAATATTGACCTTGTTTGCAGTTGGAGGTGTCCTGTCAACAGTTTAAGAGACGTGTCTTTTATAATGGTGGTCTATGTGGAAAATGCTCGTTGGGCCGCAGGGGGATTTTTAACTGCAATACTGCAAATGAGCACTGGGAGAAATTGGCTGCAAGGTTTAGCAGCGGCGCCCTATCCAGCTCTTATTATACATCCATGTGCATAACTTGAAGACTGACAAGAAGGATTTTCCCCTGATCTCTTGAGTCCAGCTTCCTCTCAAGGTAAGTAGATTTGCTCGCTGTGTCTCTAACTGACCACCCGACATCTTCAGTGACACTTTTTAAACTTTACGACCAAAACAGAGAAACAATCCTCTCAGCTGCAGTTTAACCAGTCTAAGTTTAAAGTCCTTGTTTAAGACTTTGAAACAGACCTGAGACATCGAACACAGATCTCATCATCTCACAGATCCAGCAGAGTTCACCTGTGCCTGTTCAGCCAATAGAAACACTTATTTTAGTGTGTTTCATCACCATGTTCAGTATTATCACTCTATCACATATAAACTGTAGCATCACTGACATGTGATGTGACATCATTTCAGTGCACCTTTAAACAAATAATATGGAGAATATATAGAATAGAAAAACAAACAAAACAGCAACAAAAAAGCAAAGGAGAACTTTTAGAGAACAGTTCTTTTTCTTTAGTAACATAAGAAGTTAAAATGAAAACTTTAATACATAAAAAAATCGAATGATTCCCTGTTGGCAGCAGTGGAAGAAGAAGTATTTAGGTCCAGTAACACTGGTATAATCAGCAAAGTGAAGAATCAAAAGTAAAAGTGCTCATCATGCAGCAGATTGGCCCTTTTCATATCATATTATATTATATAACATTATGGGATTATTGGTGCTGATGCATTAATGTGTAGCACTGGATCTCTTTTTAATGACTTTATACTGTTGGCCAGTTTCAGCAAAACAACCAACATATAAAGACAAAAAAAACTTTTTCTCCAAACAAGTAAAAACTTGGAGAGAATATTTCAACCTGTTTTAATTTCAATCAGCTTGTGTTGCTCTAAAAGTGGGAGTTACTCAGTATTTGAAGACACATTTATGTTGCTGCAGTAAAACAAGCTGACTTGCTTTGCTCACTTTTTTGCGATTATATTCATCATATATTATATATATATAATCAGAATAGTACTCAAGTTGAGTCCTGCAGTGAACAGATCCAGGTATTGAAGTTTGAACCTCTGCCATGCTGACAGCACTCCCCCCGTAAGCCACACCCCCATGGTGACATCATCACTGCCTCCATCAGCAGCAGCTCAGACTGAGACACGGAGGTTAAACCTGCAGTGAAGCTTCAGCTCCTCGCACAAAGGAAAAGAAGAAGAAAATGGCCGATTCGACCAGCAGCAGCCACTCCGACTCTTCATCATCATCATCATCCAACAACTCCTCCTCTTCCTCATTCAGAGACCTCGCACACTCAGGTAGGACCACCTGTTCAACCTGATAAATATGTTGCATTAAGTTTAACATCAAAGTGCTCAAAAGCTCAAGAACAGCTACTAAATGGACCTTCTGCTTCAAATTATTTCCTCAAACCTTTTTTGTCTTTTGAAGGTTAAAACTCAAACTGTGGATCAATGAAACACAAGAGATCGACACAATCTGAACTCAAGGTCCCCTTACCAGCTTTTTCTAGCGCTTTCTACTGTATCTCATGGTCTTCAGTCAGTTGTCATGGACACGACTGAGCAAACCTCGTGTTCAGATTCGAAAAATGAACCTGTATCAGGACATAATTAATAACTAACATGTCAACCAATCAGCAGCTGAGTTCACTGATCAGCTGATCGATCAGTGTCAGGTGTTCATATAAACTGATTTCACTGTTACCTGTTCGGAAACTTCTGTCAGACTGACCCTTTAACCTGCTCGTTATTTACCTGCTCGTTAATTAGCTGCTCATTATTTACCTGTTTGTTAATTAGCTGCACATTATTTACCTGTTTGTTAATTAGCTGCTCATTATTTACCTGCTTGTTAATTAGCTGCACATTATTTACCTGTTCGTTAATTAGCTGCTCATTATTTACCTGTTTGTTAATTAGCTATACATTATTTACCTGTTTGTTAATTAGCTGCAAGTTATTTACTCGCTCTCTTTTAGCTGCTCGTTATTAAACGCACAATATGTCTTTTCTGCCGTTAGGGGTCTCAATCAAAACAATAACAAAAGACGGAGTGTGATGACGTTGTGAAGTAGCGTGGGATTATGGGAGTTGTTGTCTTCTCCATGTTAGGATTCCTTCAGTGTTCATCGCTCAGGATGTTTTTACCGGGAGCCAAATCATCCACAGAGGTCTCCTCCTCTCCAGGACAAACACACCCGCTGATTAAAACCAGTAAAAACACTGAATAAAGCAGTTTCACGTAAAAATGTGTTTCTCTGATGCTGTTCAGCAGACACAGGACGTCCAGGAGGGGCTGCTAGCTGAGCTGCTGCTAACGTTAGCTCAGCTTGTTTCTCTGATAACTTAAGATCCAGACGTCTGATGACTAAAATCCTTCATCTGGTTAAAAGATACAGTTAAAACCAACAAAGATCTAAAAAGTTTATTGTAAAAATGTGGCTTAAAAAGTTAATTTATGACTTTGACTATTATGTTTCTGGTGGACAACCACAACGCAGATGCATGCATCTTGTGCGTGTATACTCTTTGGTAGAGGGGGGGTGACGCCATTGACAGGAGACCAAATGAAACAAACTGTTACCTTGATTAAAATTACGGATTTCTCTGGGATTGAAAATTGTTGGAAACATTTGGGATAATTTCAATTCAATTCAATTTTATTTATATAGCGCCAAATCACAACAAAAGTTATCTATAATGTAAGTACACAACTCAACAATATATATAACATAGGTCTAGTTGTTTTTGGACATTTTAATGCTGAATAGTTACATATTATAGCTTTAACCTGCTCATTATTTACCTGCTGCTAGTTAACATGCAAGTTCAACTTTATTTAACTCATTCCAACCATAATGATGTGAAAACACACTTACAGCAGAATGAGACATCGTTCAGGACACATCGAACATTTAAAGTGTTATAGTGCATAAATGAAATGCAGCTGAGTTAAACAAGGTAATCAATATATCTATAAACACACACATCTTACCCCTTTTCCCCTGAGAGGACCACAATTCTGTTTTTATAATTTAAATGTTTGTCAGGACTGAGTGACCGCAGTCTGTGTGTACTTTATTTGTTGTCAAATACATCTATCTCAGTTATATCAGCAGTTTTATTAACTAATATAATTTGATTATTATTACCTGATTTATATATTACTTATTTACCTGTCAGGTAGCTAACCTGCCAGCTTGCTATTTATTATCCTGTAGTTTTCTCTCCTGTTAGTTACTAAACTTTCCATTTAACCTGCTAGTTGGCATTTTAGCTCAACTAAATATATATATTTATTTCTTAGTTAATATATACCGTTATTACAAGTACAGTAATTAATCCGCAAGTTAACCCACCTTTAGCTAACATGATAGCTAACCTGCTAGTTATTTAACCAGCTAGCTAAACTGGTGGTATTTAACTGTAGTTTTCTCTCATTTAACCTTCTATTGACCTGCTAGTTCATGTTAGCTCAACAAAATATACTCAGTTATCTCTCTGAGGTGGTTAATTAACTTGCAAGTTATTTAGTTATTTAACTAACTAAATAGCATCTTACTTATGTACTTTATTTACTATTTGTCAAACTGGTGGTTGTTTAAGTGTAGTTATCTCTCCTGTCCATTAATTAATCTAACCTGCAGCAGGTCAGCTAACTGGCCCGTTAGCATCAAAAGCTATTAGTTAGCGTGTTAGCAGTGACAAAGCTCTTTTGTCCTGCTGTTAGCTAACCTGGTCAGCTGACAGCCTCAGTGTTATTAAGGTCTTTGTGTTTCGGTCACAATCTCCTTACTGCTGCGGGGGGGGTGAACAAGTCTGACTGGGTTTGGTTTGAACAGGACTTTGTGTCCCTGCATGTCTGTAAAATATCACATCATGTTGCTTCTTCCTTCCTCTGCTTCATCTCTTAAATGAAGACTAAATGTACAAAATATAAATACTTCACATCTTCTCTGCTCGTTATCTGTTTTTTCAACATGAGAAAGTCTTGTTTCTGCAGTTTCTGTTTGTCTCATTAACGGTGAGTTTCTGTTTGTCTCGTTAACGCTGACTTCAGTATGCAGTTCGACCCCATTAATCAGCTCCACATGACTTGTGATCTGTGTAACCGGATTATCTGATGGATTATCTGCTGCAGAGGGAAAGTATGGAAGCTCATTTACAGCAGGAAACACAATAGATGAGAAGTTAGTAATGACAAACAGCTGACTTGGTTGTGTTAGTATGTAAAAGTATGGATTGTTTATCTCTTAGCACTCTTTATCTAAAAAAATTAGACTTTTAATCTCATAATTTGAATTTTTGTAGCATAATGTTGAATTTATATCTCATAACATTTACTTTGACTGAGACTTGAGAACCACTTTGACTTAATGGTCAAAATTTTTTAATTATAACTTTTCATGTTTTGTTTTGTTTTTTTTTGTTTTGTTTGTTTTTTTACTGTCAGAAATGAGCTTCCATAGCTAGATGTGTTAAGGCCTCAGTAAAGCGTATGTGTAGATTTTATATGTGATTAAAGGATCTTAAATTATTCTGATAAGTTTCTGTTTATATAATAAATTGGTGTAAATTGGTGCTCGTTAGCGCTTCATTCTGTGTGTGTGTGTGTGTTGGGGGGGGGGGGGGGGGGGTTTCGGTGTGAACTGTGTCTCAACTGCTGTGTCTGTCTGCAGCCATACAACTTGTCCACTGGAAACAACCAAAGAAGTCGGCGGCGGTGTTCGGCCTGTCGCTGCTGGTTCTGGTCTCTGTGGCAACGCTGTCCGTCATCAGTGTGGTGTCCTACCTGCTGCTGGCCTGCCTTTGTATCACCATCACCTTCAGGTGTGTGTGGGGGGGGGGGGTTGTCTCAGTGTAAAGTTAAAAGCAGGACACAGCAAATGATGTCATCATAACATTCGTCTGCTTCCTGTCTGTAGGGTTTATAAATCTGTGATCCAGGCCGTCCAGAAATCAGACGATGGCCATCCATTCAAGTAAGACACACACTAAGAGTTATATAATAGAACCTGAATTATAGAGTAGAACCAGTTATATAGTAGAACTTGGGTTATACAGTAGAACCACAGTTATAGAGTAGAACCACAGTTATAGAGTAGATCCAGTTATAGAGTAGAACCAGGTATAGAGTAGAACCAGTTATAGAGTAGAACCACAGTTATAGAGTAGAACCTGAGTTATAGAGTAGAACCACAGGTATAGAGTAGAACAACATTCATAGAGTACAACCAGTTATAGAGTAGAACCACAGCTATAGAAAAGAACCTGGGTTATAGAGTAGAACCACAGTTATAGAGTTGAACCAGAGGTATAGAGTAGAACCACAGTTATAGAGTAGAACCAGTTATAGAGTAGAACCACAGTTATAGAGTAGAACATGCGAACAACACTCAACTCTATCGCTCCTTTAAAAAGGAAGATAATAAAACATAAGAAGCTAGCTCCATGGTATAACTCGCAAACCCGTAAATTAAAGCAAACATCGCGAAATTTTGAAAGGATTTGGCGTTCCACCAAACTGGAAGAATCTCGTTTAGTCTGGCAAGATAGTCTTAAAACATATAGGAAGGCCCTCTGTAATGCCAGAGCTGCCTATTACTCATCATGAATAGAGGAGAATAAAAACAGCCCTCGGTTCCTTTTCAGCACTTTGGCCAGGCTGACAAAGAGTCATAACTCTATTGATCCATGTATTCCTATAGCTCTCAGTAGTAATGACTTTATGAGCTTCTTTAATGACAAAATTCTAACTATTAGAGACAAAATTCATCACCTCCTGCCCTCAACAGGCACTGATTCACCCTCCAATTCAGGAACCTTAGAAATAGCTGCTAAACCCGATATATATTTAGACTGTTTCTCTCCAATTGACCTTTGTGAATTAATTTCAATGATTTCGTCCTCTAAACCATCATCCTGTCTCTTGGACCCCATCCCAACTAGGCTGCTTAAGGAAGTCTTACCCTTAGTGAGCACTTCTTTACTAGATATGATCAATCTGTCTCTAGTAACAGGCTATGTACCACAGTCCTTTAAAGTAGCTGTAATTAAACCTCTTCTTAAGAAGCCTACTCTGGATTCAGCCGTTTTAGCCAACTATAGACCTATATCTAACCTTCCCTTTCTCTCTAAGATCCTCGAGAAAGCAGTTGCCAATCAGTTATGTGACTTCCTACATAACAATAGTTTACTTACTAGTTTACTTTTCAGTCAGGTTTTAGAGCGCACCATAGCACAGAGACAGCATTGGTGAAAGTTACGAATGACCTCCTAACTGCATCGGACAAAGGACTTCTTTCTGTACTTGTCTTGTTAGATCTTAGTGCTGCATTCGACACCATTGACCATCACATCCTGTTACAGAGACTGGAACATTTAATTGGTATTAAAGGAACTGCATTAAGCTGGTTTAAATCCTATTTATCAGATCGACTTCAGTTTGTACATGTTAACAATGAATCCTCCATCCATGCAAAAGTTAGACACGGAGTTCCACAAGGTTCTGTGCTTGGACCAATACTGTTCACCTTATATATGATTCCTTTAGGTAATATTATTCGGAAACACTCCATAAATTTTCATTGTTACGCTGATGATACCCAATTATATTTATCAATGAAGCCAGATGAATTAAATCAGTTAACTAAACTTCAAGTGTGCCTTAAGGACATAAAGACCTGGATGACTGACAATTTTCTGCTACTGAACTCAGACAAAACTGAAGTTATTGTGTTTGGCCCTCAACACCTTAGAAACACATTATCCAATGACATAGCTACTCTGGATGGCATTACCTTGGCCTCCAGCTCCACCGTAAGGAATCTGGGAGTTATCTTTGATCAGGATATGTCCTTCAGCCATCATATAAAACAAATTTCAAGGACTGCCTTTTTTCACCTACGTAATATAGCAAAAATCAGGCACATCCTGCCTCAAAAAGATGCAGAAAAACTAGTCCATGCATTTGTTACTTCTAGGTTGGATTATTGTAATTCTTTATTGTCAGGCTGCCCTAACAAGTCTCTAAAGACTCTCCAGCTGGTCCAGAATGCAGCTGCATGTGTACTGACAAAAACTAGGAAAAGAGATCATATTTCTCCTATTTTAGCTTCGCTACATTGGCTTCCGGTAAAATCCAGAATAGAATTTAAAATACTTCTCCTTACTTATAAAGCTCTTAATGGTCAGGCGCCTCTATATCTTAAAGAGCTCATAGTACCTTATTACCCCACTAGAGCACTGCGCTCCCAGAATGCAGCTTACTTGTGGTTCCTAGAGTCTCCAAAAGTAGAATGGGAGGCAGAGCCTTCAGCTATCAGGCTCCTCTCCTGTGGAACCATCTTCCAGATTCAGTCCGGGGGGCAGACACCCTCTCTACGTTTAAGAGTAGGCTTAAAACTTTCCTTTTTGATAAAGCTTATAGTTAGGGCCGGCCAGGCTCGCCTTGGACCGGCCCCCAGTTATGCTGCTATAGGACTAGACTGCCGGGGGACTTCCCATGATGCACTGAGCTCCTCTCTCCTCTCTCCTCCTCCTCCTCCTCTCCATTTCAATGCTTCATGTACCATTAATGCATGTTACTAACTTGACTTCTTCCCCGGAGTCTCTGTGCTCTCTCATCTCACAGGAAGATCCAGCGCCTGAATGGTGGGCCACGGCTGTGGGGACTGTGGCGTGGTCCCGTGGATGTCCTGCTTCTATTTCTATTTCTGCTACTGATATTATTGCTGCTATTATAAATTCATAGCTCTACTTACATTACTGCTGTTATGGTTATTGTTTTTGTTGTTATTATACTTCTCTGTGTCTCTCCCCACCCCACACCCCTCTCCCCTTCCCCCGTCCCCCCCCTCCTTCTTTCTCTGTAAACCCAACCGGTCAAGGCAGATGGCCGCCCACCTAGAGCCCGGTTCTGCTTGAGGTTTCTTCCCGTTAAAGGGGAGTTTTTCCTTGCCGCTGTCGCCAAGTGCTTGCTCATGGGGGGAATTGTTGGGTCTCTGTAAATGAGTACGGTCTCGACCTGCTCTATGTGTAAAGTGCCCTGAGATAACTTTTGTTGTGATTTGGCGCTATATAAATAAAATTGAATTGAATTGAATTGAACCAGTTATAGAGTAGAACCAGAGGTATAGAGTAGAACCACAGTTATAGAGTAGAACCACAGTTATAGAGTAGAACCAGTTATAGAGTAGAACCAGAGGTATAGAGTAGAACCACAGTTATAGTATAGAACCAGTTATAGAGTAGAACCACAGCTATAGAGAAGAACCTGGGTTATAGAGTAGAACCACAGTTATAGAGTTGAAACAGAGGTATAGAGTAGAACCACAGTTATAGAGTTGAACTAGAGGTATAGAGTAGAACCACAGCAATAGAGAAGAACCTGAGTTATAGAGTAGAACTAGTTATAGAGTAGAACCACAGCTATCGAGTAGAACCAGTTATAGAGTTGAACCAGTTATAGAGTAGAACCACAGTTATAGAGTAGAACCAGTGGTATAGAGTAGAACCAGTTATAGAGTAGAACCACAGTTATAGAGTAGAACCTGAGTTATAGAGTAGAACCACAGTTATAGAGTAGAACAACAGTCATAGAGTACAACCAGTTATAGAGTAGAACCACAGTTATAGAGAAGAACCTGAGATATAGAGTAGAACAACAGTCATAGAGTAGAACCGGTTATAGAGTAGAACCAGAGGTATAGAGTAGAACCACAGTTATAGAGTAGAACCAGTTATAGAGTAGAACCACAGTTATAGAGTAGAACCAGTTATAGAGTAGAACCAGAGGTATAGAGTAGAACCACAGTTATAGTGTAGAACCAGTTATAGAGTAGAACTACAGCTATAGAGAAGAACCAGGGTTATAGAGTAGAACCACAGTTATAGAGTTGAACCAGAGGTATAGAGTAGAAACACAGTTATAGAGTTGAACCAGTTATAGAGTAGAACCACAGTTATAGAGTAGAACCAGTTATAGAGTAGAACCACAGCTATCGAGTAGAACCAGTTATAGAGTAGAACCACAGTTATAGAGTTGAACCAGTTATAGAGTAGAACCAGGGGTATAGAGTAGAACCACAGTTATAGAGTTGAACTAGAGATATAGAGCTATCGAGTAGAACCAGTTATAGAGTAGAACCACAGTTATAGAGTTGAACCAGTTATAGAGTAGAACCACAGTTATAGAGAAGAACCACAGTTATAGAGTAGAACTAGTTATAGAGTAGAACCACAGTTATAAGGTTGAACCAGTTATAGAGTAGAACCACAGTTATAGAGTAGAACCAGTTATAGAGTAGAACAAGGTATAGAGTAGAACCAGTGGTATAGAGTAGAACCAGTTATAGAGTAGAACCACAGTTATAGAGTTGAACCAGAGGTATAGAGTAGAACCACAGTTATAGAGTTGAACTAGAGGTATAGAGTAGAACCACAGCAATAGAGAAGAACCTGAGTTATAGAGTAGAACTAGTTATAGAGTAGAACCACAGCTATCGAGTAGAACCAGTTATAGAGTTGAACCAGTTATAGAGTAGAACCACAGTTATAGAGTAGAACCAGTGGTATAGAGTAGAACCAGTTATAGAGTAGAACCACAGTTATAGAGTAGAACCTGAGTTATAGAGTAGAACCACAGTTATAGAGTAGAACAACAGTCATAGAGTACAACCAGTTATAGAGTAGAACCACAGTTATAGAGAAGAACCTGAGATATAGAGTAGAACAACAGTCATAGAGTAGAACCGGTTATAGAGTAGAACCAGAGGTATAGAGTAGAACCACAGTTATAGAGTAGAACCAGTTATAGAGTAGAACCACAGTTATAGAGTAGAACCAGTTATAGAGTAGAACCAGAGGTATAGAGTAGAACCACAGTTATAGTGTAGAACCAGTTATAGAGTAGAACTACAGCTATAGAGAAGAACCTGGGTTATAGAGTAGAACCACAGTTATAGAGTTGAACCAGAGGTATAGAGTAGAAACACAGTTATAGAGTTGAACCAGTTATAGAGTAGAACCACAGTTATAGAGTAGAACCAGTTATAGAGTAGAACCACAGCTATCGAGTAGAACCAGTTATAGAGTAGAACCACAGTTATAGAGTTGAACCAGTTATAGAGTAGAACCAGGGGTATAGAGTAGAACCACAGTTATAGAGTTGAACTAGAGATATAGAGCTATCGAGTAGAACCAGTTATAGAGTAGAACCACAGTTATAGAGTTGAACCAGTTATAGAGTTGAACTAGAGATATAGAGCTATCGAGTAGAACCAGTTATAGAGTAGAACCACAGTTATAGAGTTGAACCAGTTATAGAGTAGAACCACAGTTATAGAGAAGAACCACAGTTATAGAGTAGAACTAGTTATAGAGTAGAACCACAGTTATAAGGTTGAACCAGTTATAGAGTAGAACCACAGTTATAGAGTAGAACCAGTTATAGAGTAGAACCAGGTATAGAGTAGAACCAGTGGTATAGAGTAGAACCAGTTATAGAGTAGAACCACAGTTATAGAGTAGAACCTGAGTTATAGAGTAGAACCACAGTTATAGAGTAGAACAACAGTCATAGAGTACAACCAATTATAGAGTAGAACCACAGCTATAGAGAAGAACCTGAGTTATAGAGTAGAACAACAGTCATAGAGTGGAACCAGTTATAGAGTAGAACCAGAGGTATAGAGTAGAACCACAGTTATAGAGTAGAACCAGAGGTATAGAGAAGAACCTGGGTTATGGAGTAGAACCACAGTTATAGAGTAGAACCTGAGTTATAGAGTAGAACCAGTTATAGAGCAGAACCAGGTATAGAGTAGAACCAGTTATAGAGTAGAACCAGTTATAGAGCAGAACCAGGTATAGAGTAGAACCAGTTATAGAGTAGAACCAGTTATAGAGTAGGACCACAGTTATAGAGTAGAACCTGAGTTATAGAGTAGAACCAGTTATAGACTAGAACCAGGTGTAGAGTAGAACCAGTGGTATAGAGTAGAACCAGTTATAGACTAGAACCAGAGGTATAGAGTAAACCCAGTTATAGAGTAGAACCACAGTTATAGAGTAGGACCACAGTTATAGAGTAGAACCACAGTTATAGAGTAGAACCAGTTATAGACTAGAACCAGGTATAGAGTAGAACCAGTGGTATAGAGTAGAACCACAGTTATAGAGTTGAACCACAGTTATAGAGTAGAACCAGTTATAGAGTAGAACCACAGTTATAGAGTTGAACCAATTATAGAGTAGAACCACAGTTATAGAGTAGAACCAGTTATAGAGTAGAACCACAGTTGTAATATTTTGAGAATAAAGTTGTAATATTTTGAGAACCTGCCTGAGAACCGTCACATTTTTAGGTTTTTTTAGTACCACAGGAATGTTGATAGTTGTCTGTACATCCATGTTACTCTGCATATGAGGAGAAAGTGGGGCCTCAGACTGTAGCTCACAGCTGACTGTCTGTCCTCCTGTCAGGTCTCTGCTGGACCGGGACATCTCTCTGTCCCCGGAGTCGGTCCGGATGCTGGCGGATCAGTCTCTGGTTCATGTAAACTGGTTGAGCAGTCAGACCAGGAGGCTGCTGCTGGTGGAAGACCTGGTCGACTCTCTGAAGGTCAGATATCTTCTGATAACACTGTGTGTGAATAGAAGATAAACAGGATGTTACAGACACTCCAGACAGGCTGCTTCTCTTTGTCTTATGTCATTGTAAATTCAATATGTTTGGATTCTGGATGAATAAAAGGCAACTAAGCAATCTGAGCAACTCTAAAGGCTTTGTTAATGGAGACAGCTGTTTGTTTGTTTCAGCTGTTTGTTTGTTTGTTTGTTTCAGCTGTATGTTTGTTTGTTTGTTTCAGCTGTTTGTTTGTTTGTTTGTTTCAGCTGTATGTTTGTTTGTTTGTTTGTTTCAGCTGTATGTTTGTTTGTTTGTTTGTTTGTTTCAGCTGCTTGTTTGTTTGTTTCAGCTGTATGTTTGTTTGTTTGTTTCAGCTGTATGTTTGTTTGTTTGTTTGTTTCAGCTGTATGTTTGTTTGTTTGTTTCAGCTGTATGTTTGTTTGTTTGTTTGTTTGTTTCAGCTGTATGTTTGTTTGTTTCAGCAGTATGTTTGTTTGTTTGTTTCAGCTGTATGTTTGTTTGCTTGTTTGTTTCAGCTGTATGTTTGTTTGTTTGTTTGTTTGTTTGTTTTAGCTGTATGTTTGTTTGTTTGTTTGTTTGTTTGTTTGTTTCAGCTGTATGTTTGTTTGTTTGTTTCAGCTGTATGTTTGTTTGTTTCAGCTGTATGTTTGTTTGCTTGTTTGTTTGTTTCAGCTGTATGTTTGTTTGCTTGTTTGTTTGTTTCAGCTGTATGTTTGTTTGCTTGTTTGTTTGTTTCAGCTGGCTGCTGTCATGTGGGTGATGACGTATATCGGAGCCGTCTTTAATGGCATCACCATCCTCATCCTCGGTGAGTCTGCTTCTTACTGACTGATTGATTAAACTGATCTGCAGTAAACAATCAACTATCGCTGCCTCTCTCTGCAGCGGACATCATCTTCTTCACCACACCACTCATCTACCAGAAGAGAAAGGTACTGAGACTCCGCCTCCATGTTTACCTCCCTAACCTGCATCAACATGTTTACATTCACCAGGTGGACAAAATATCAGAAACACCTGCATCAACATGTTTGTATTCATCAGGTGAACAAAATATCAGAAACACCTGCATCAACATGTTTACATTCATCAGGTGGACAAAATATCAGAAACACCTGCATCAACATGTTTACATTCATCAGGTGGACAAAATATCAGAAACACCTGCATCAACATGTTTGTATTCATCAGGTGAACAAAATATCAGAAACACCTGCATCAACATGTTTACATTCATCAGGTGGACAAAATATCAGAAACACCTGCATCAACATGTTTGTATTCATCAGGTGAACAAAATATCAGAAACACCTGCATCAACATGTTTACATTCATCAGGTGGACAAAATTTCAGAAACACCTGCATCAACATGTTTACATTCATCAGGTGGACAAAATATCAGAAACACCTGCATCAGCATGTTTATATTCATCAGGTGGACAAAATATCAGAAACACCTGCATCAGCATGTTTATATTCATCAGGTGAACCAAATATCAGAAACACCTGCGTCAGCATGTTTATATTCATCAGGTGGACAAAATATCAGAAACACCTGCATCAGCATGTTTGTATTCATCAGGTGAACCAAATATCAGAAACACCTGCGTCAGCATGTTTATATTCATCAGGTGGACAAAATATCAGAAACACCTGCATCAGCATCATACAGTCAAACAACAGTGATGAATGCCACACAGGTTCACTGCAGAGCTGCAGTCAAAGCGGACTGAACACACTGCACTGTTTTTACATCAAACACAGAAGTCTTCCTCTGTGTGTGTGTGTGTGTGTGTGTGTGTGTGTGTGTGTGTGTGTGTGTGTGTGTGTGTGTGTTCAGACACAGATTGATCAGCACATCGAGATGATTCGGTCCAGAGTGGAGGAGACACTGCAGAAGTGAGTTTGCTGTCTTTAAAGGACCATTCTGTGTTTTATTCCCACTGTGGTCTGATGTTTGTCATGTTGTACATAAGTGATAACGACACTAAACTCACTAAGTTCATATCTGACATCTGGGAACACGGTGACATCACAGTGACATCACAGTTTTTCCGTTTATCCAGATGATGTAAAACACGTTATTTGGAGTGTTATTTTATTTATCTTCAATAATCTGTCATTAAAAAGGAAAAATATGTGAACACACCTGCAGTCAGTACGGATGGTCAGGAAACAGGAGGTTGTTGTAAACTGTCATATATGTTTATAACAGACAGTTTGGGTCATAATTTTACTTTATTTTTCTTTTCCAAATGACCTATCAGATTTCCTTTCAGTGATGTCACTGCGATGTCACTGTGATGTCATTTCCAGATTTAGTTTAATTTTTAGATCTGGACATGACAGCATGAGCACACACTGTAAAAAAAATCTGCATTTTTACAGATTTTTTCTTTTTACTTTCACAGATTTTTCCTGTATTTCAAAAATACATGAAAATGTCACTAATTATAATAATTACAAAATAGACTGTGAATTTACGTGTAATGTAAAATAACGTATTACACTTAATATGATCTTAATCTTTTTTTAAGATTATTATTTTTTGGCATTGTTGCCTTTATTGTACAGTGTGCAGTGAAGAGACAGAAGGGAAACGGGACGGAATGGCACAACATGCAGCAAAGGCTGCTGGGATGCTGCGGTTATGTGTGCCATTCGGCTACTGGGGCGCTACAATATAGTTATTAAATTATTATAACTGATTACCTGTTTTACAACAGTATTTTGACATTTTTAAAAAGGTAAATCAAATGTTTTATTGGTGGTATATCTTTTATTACCTTAAATATAGGTTAATGTAGAAGATTTTACATAAGATCATGCAATTAAACTCAATTTATAACAGTACATTTCTGTAATTTTAAGCCTGATTATTTGTATTATAGCAGTGTCAGTACACTTATTTATCAATAAAAAAGCCAATAAATACAACAAGATTTCATGTGAAATTAAATATATGACCTGTATTTTAATTACAAAAAATTACTGTATTTTTATGAGATGGTTATCTTCTGTTATTTTACAGTATTTTACAGTATTTTACCATATTCTGCCCCCCCCCCCCCCCCAGCTGCAAATATATTACTGTTTCTTTTACAATTTACTTCTTTACAGTGATAGTGTGATCGTAAAAAGCGCAAAACATACAGTGTACAATACACTAAAAATCTCAATATTTAACTCCCATTTCTTTTATATACATATATATATATATATATATATATATATATATATATATATGTGTGTGTTCATGTTCCTGTGTGTGTGTGTGTGTGTGTGTGTGTGCAGGCTGCAGGACAGGTTACCCGGAGCTGTGAAAAGAGCCAAAGCTGAGTGACTTTTAAACACACTGTGGCTCCTCCCCCTCTCCTCTGATTGGCTCGTTAGTCAGCGACTTACCTGTCCATCACCTGAATCTCAGTTTGTTGTCAAAGTGTCATAATAAAATCTGACTGATAACAAAAACAACACAGCAACTGTCTGATCATTTCACTTTTCTCTAAAGACCCTCATCCTCTCTCCACGTTGAACTGCATTTCCCATCAGTCCCGTTATTTCCTGTCATCAGCACAAACTGTAAACTTTTAGCTCAGAGGTCAAAGTTACATCAGCGGAAAACACACAGACACAGGTGAGAGGTAAGATCTGTTCTCACAACCCCTCAGATTTATCTGCTGACCCTTTGGAGGGGCCCCACCCCTAGGTTGGGAACCACTGGACTAAACTAGCTAACTGTATATAAAGTAGTTGAAACTAGCTCCACCTCCAGCAGCTACAACAGTAACATGCTGCTTACACACTGATGCTTCAGTATTAATAATCTAATGATGTCATATATAATAATATATCAGTCAGAGGGACCAAACCACTACTTTTACTGCAATACTTTAACTACATCAAGCTCATAATACTTATGTACTTTTACTGCAATACTTTAACTACATCAAGCTCATAATACTTATGTACTTTTACTGCAATACTTTAACTACATCAAGCTCATAATACTTATGTACTTTTACTGGAATACTTTAACTACATCAAGCTCATAATACTTATGTACTTTTACTGCAATACTTTAACTACATCAGGCTCATAATACTTATGTACGTTTACTGCAATACTTTAACTACATCGAGCTCATAATACTTATGTACTTTTACTGCAATACTTTAACTACATCAAGCTCATAATACTTATGTACTTTTACTGCAATACTTTAACTACATCAAGCTCATAATACTTATGTACTTTTACCGTTTTTAATGCAGGACTTTTACTTGTAATGGAGTATTGTTACATTGCTGTATTGGTACTTTTACTGCAGTAAAGGATC
This sequence comes from Scomberomorus guttatus, assembly GCA_038419695.1. Classification (NCBI taxonomy): domain Eukaryota; kingdom Metazoa; phylum Chordata; class Actinopteri; order Scombriformes; family Scombridae; genus Scomberomorus; species Scomberomorus guttatus. Next base: position 340,989 of record CM076447.1, on the reverse strand, counting down.
TGAGTACTTCTTCCACCTCTGGTATGTGCTATTATTACATAATTATTATATTCTTTCATCTGTTCATCTGCAGTTGGTTCAGATGTGAGTTCTCATGTTTTTTGAGTTTTAGGCCGAGGTTCTCCGACAGAAGCCGAGCAGCTACGATGAGGCGTCAGGAGGAGAAGCAGATTGGCTCCCTGCTCCTCCTCCTCCTCTCTCAGCATCCATCCCCGGTCAGAGGCGGAGGATGAGCTCGCTGCCCGCCGCTCTGTGACGGCGAAGCCTCAGCAGAACACACCGGACACCGGAGCGTCCTCAGCCCGAGGTGAGTCTGATCGATCTGTTATCGGCTCTTTATCGGTTTGTAACGCGGACGTGTTATCGTTCGGTGACGGTATCTCCGCAGCTTCATTCATACAGAAACTGATTACAGCTGTCAGTCACCCGGCCCCGGCGATGACGTCATCCGCGGCCAGACAGGACACACTCTGATGTGCAGATCGATAGATCAGCTGATCCATGCATCGATAGTGTCAGCAGGTGTATGAGCAGGCCTGAGCACGCGCACACACACGCACACACACACACACACACACACACACACACATTACATCATGCAGTCGCTGCACAGCATGATGGAGCAGTGTGTGTGTGTGTGTGTGTGTGTGTGTGTGTGTGTATGTATCCATGTGAAATATGATTTTCCACATGTGATGTGTGAACACGTGAATCACGTGTGTAAATGTGAGCTGATCACATGAGCTGCTGTTTCATGTGATTATTCTGCTTTTATTTACCTAACAGCTGGTTCCCATCATCCCCTTTGACACTCACTGAATGATCAATAACTAATACTTCTAATAACTGTTTTACACACAGAACACACAGTGTGACCTGTCCTACATGTTTACAGCCAACCAGCCTCAGTCTTCTCAACACGCTCATACATTTCAAAGACGTCCATACTGACCCTCACTGCCATTGGCAGTTCAATAAGGACAGATCAATTGAAAGTAAATAATAATGTTTATTGTGAATTTTGACACAGAGATTTTGGCAGTTAGACTCCATCAATGTGAGACATCTTCATAAGTGTGAGCCCTTATGAAGGCTGGTGGAGGAATGAGCCAGCAGATGGTTGATGGACATTTAGTCGGGTCTCTGTGGACAACATGGAGGACATGGTGGTGACATGAGGAGGTGGGTTGTTCAGGCTAAGTTTTGAGTCAGGTTAAGTTTGAATCAGGTTAAGTTTATGTTCAGGTTAAGTGTATGTTCAGGTTAAGTTTTGAGTCAGGTTAGGTTTATGTTCAGATTAAGTTTTTGAGTCGGGTTAGGTTTATGTTCAGTTTAAGTTTTGAGTCAGGTTAAATTTATGTTCAGGCTAAGTTTTGAGTCAGGTTAAGTTTATGTTCAGGCTAGGTTTTGAGTCAGGTTAAGTTTATGTTCAGTTTAAGTTTTGAGTCAGGTTAAGTTTTGAGTCAGGTTAAGTTTATGTTCAGGTTAAGTTTTGAGTCAGGTTAAATTTATGTTCAGGCTAAGTTTTGAGTCAGGTTAAGTTTATGTTCAGGCTAGGTTTTGAGTCAGGTTAAATTTATGTTCAGGCTAAGTTTTGAGTCAGGTTAAATTTATGTTCAGGCTAAGTTTTGAGTCAGGTTAAGTTTATGTTCAGGCTAAGTTTTGAGTCAGGTTAAATTTATGTTCAGGCTAAGTTTTGAGTCAGGTTAAGTTTATGTTCAGGCTAAGTTTTGAGTCAGGTTAAATTTATGTTCAGGCTAAGTTTTGAGTCAGGTTAAATTTATGTTCAGGCTAAGTTTTGAGTCAGGTTAAGTTTATGTTCAGGTTAAGTTTTGAGTCAGGTTACATTTATGTTCAGGCTAAGTTTTGAGTCAGGTTAAGTTTATGTTCAGGTTAAGCTTAGAGTCAGGTTAAGTTTATGTTCAGGTTAAGTTTAGAGTCAGGTTAAGTTTTGATATGAGACCGGAGATTGGCTGCGTGCAGTCTGTTCTGGATTGTCTGGGCAGAGAGCCGTCGGCCATATCGTCCTGCAAATCTGTAGAAGACAGCCTACGGTACCTAAGTGCTGACAGGGTGAGGAAACGGTCTTCTTGGGGTGTCGTCTTCTTGGGACAGCCTGTCTCTGACATCCCCTGTTATAGAGAACTTGGCCTTCACTTTAGAGATGGTACTTGGGCTCACTCCAAATAATGCCGCAACTTTGTTTTTGCAGAATACCAGGTTGAAGTTGCCCTATCGCACGGGCCCTATCCACTTAAGGAGGTCCCCTGAATAAAATGTTGCTTAGGGCCCCCTGTTGTCCAGAGCCCGGCCGGGGTTTAGGTTTAATAATATGACTATGCCTTTGGTAGATCTACAGACTGAATGTAGAGTCCTCACAAAGACAACAGGATCAGTTTGTGTCTGAGTGTAAACTGATGCTGATGCCTCCAAAAGTAGAGTCCATGTAGTCTACTGTCTGCTAGCAATCCCATAATGCACTGTGTCACATTTTATAGGTGCAAATACAGTCATGTGACTCTGTCAGTGATGACACAACATGGCGATGATGTCTGTAGACGGACGACAGAGTGAGTGAACGAGGGAGACTTTTCATTCAGGCAGAGCCGTGTGTGTGTGTGTGTGTGTTTCTCTGCAAGTCTGAGCATGCTCACAGCATGGAGGGTTTGGTTTCCATGGCTACTACTCGTTAGACAGCTGAGCTGTAAACGATGTGAAAGAAAGAAAGTGAAGAAATGCCGAGTGTGTTTCAGTGTTTCACTGTGAAAATCTGAACCACAGATCAGCCATTAATAAATACTTAATCAATCATCAATATATACCTCATCAGTCATCAATAAATACCTAATCAATCATCAATATATACCTCATCAGTCATCAATAAATACCTAATCAGTCATCAATAAATACCTAATCAGTCATCAATAAATACCTAATCAATCATCAATATATACCTCATCAGTCATCAATAAATACCTAATCAATCATCAATATATACCTCATCAGTCATCAATAAATACCTAATCAGTCATCAATATATACCTCATCAGTCATCAATAAATACCTAATCAATCATCAATATATACCTCATCAGTCATCAATAAATACCTAATCAGTCAACAATAAATACCTAATCAGCCATCAATAAATACCTAATCAATCATCAATATATACCTCATCAGTCATCAATAAATACCTAATCAGCCATCAATAAATACCTAATCAGTCATCAATTAGCTGATTAATTCTTAATGAAGCAGAGTATTCTAATAATGTCATACAGAATCATACATCAGTCACAGATTAAGTACATTTTACTCATAATACTGCAGTACTTTAAGATAGAGAGAGTACTGTATTGATCAGCGGTAAACAAATACAATACAAACAAATACAATCAAATGCTAAATTATAAACAATAATTCAAATATACTAATACATAAAAAATAAATAGAATAAATAAAAGTAGAACAGAGACCGGAGATATTACTATAATGTACTACAGTATTTGTTGAGTATACACTGTTCAGTGATAGTAATATGCTACAGTATAGTACACTGTTCATTAGTGAGTCAGGTTAGTATTGATGAGGTCATGAGGTGCATGACTGTTTAAGAGTACATTGATACCTGAAATATTACACAATGTACATAAATATGTAATAGTATATACAGACAGTACTTGACAGAGTACATACAGATGTAATAGTATATACAGACAGTACTTGACAGAGTACATACAGATGTAATAGTATATACAGACAGTACTTGACAGAGTACATACAGATGTAATAGTATATACAGACAGTACTTGACAGAGTACAGGTGTGATGGATAATGTAATAAATATAAGTCCAGGTGAGCAGTCTGTGTTTCAATGCAGGACTTTGACTTTAATGGAGTTTTGGTACATCGTGGTACTTTTTACTGAAGTAAAGGATGCGAGTACTTCCACCACTGCTCCAGGTACACAGAGTACACAAAGTGCACTGGCAGGTGTGTGAAAAATGCTGCTGGCGTCACACCTATAAGTATAAGGTATATAAATGTTGAGCTGTTCATCATCACAGCGCTGCCTGCTGGATGAATGCTGTCACTGCAGCAACCTGACACACGTCATGTGACCCCAGTAATCTGATTACAGCTAGAAAAAGTATCATTAACTGCATATTTGTAGTAATGTTACATAACGTATTGTAACGCACCCCCCCCCCCCCCCCGTCTCCTAGCAACAGTAATGATGTTCTTCAGTGGGCAGCAGAGCATGATGTAAAAGGCTGGCTGTGTTACCATGGTGATGCCCTCTGAGACTGCTGCACACACACACATTCACACACACTCACACACACACTCATTCTTCTGTTCTTCTGAAGACATTCTAGCAGCTGCGTGTGATTGGCTGACAGACCTGTCAATCAGAAAACGTCCTTGCTGTGCAGACGGCTGTGTGACACACAGTCAGTGTGAGAGTTAAAATATAGAACTGATCATCATCAGATTTGGATTGACCTGATTGATCTTCATCTGACATGAGGCATCCATGTTTGACTCTTCAGGTACTTCTACAACTCCAAGTTGGATTAATGTCGTAGTTAAGACTTAGACGTGTCAGAAACTGGTAATTTCAATATGACTTGAACACAGCATAACTGCCTCCCTCCAGGAAACTGTGATTCTGCGTTCACAATACTTAAAGCAATTCCAAATGAACAGACGCTTGTGATTTGGACCAATCGTGGCGTTTGGTGTGGTGGTAACTGACGTCATCGCAGCATTCAGCAAGGATTCAGGACAAATCTCACCTGACAACAAAAATGATGCCATAGACCCAACAAAACAATTCCCAAATGTTCCCAAATGTTCCCAAATGTTCCCAAATGAGGTTTGATTCAGTTAGTCAGAAGAATACAAGCTGATGTTGTTCAGACAGCAAAGATGGACATAATCTACCTCAAACATCAACATGAAACTATATTTTTATGTTGATGGATTTATTTTAATGACATTATTGACTGATTTTATTTGGTGCTAATGTTGAGCTGAAAGTTTATTTAATAAAGCTTATAAATGGAACTCAAGTACAGTATTTTCTTTGTTATATAACTTTGAGCCCAGAAAATACATTAAACATTAGACCTGAAATATAGTTGTTTCTGTGATATGCAGAATGCTTTTTATCCAAGGAAGTCATTACATATGACTCTTCACTGGCAGTTTAAATAAATCACATTATTTTCCTTTGCTTGCAAATTTTCCCAATTCCGGCAATTTTAGTGCAAAAAACATCACAAACTGTATCACAATTTTTGAGAAAAACTGCTGCAAAATCAAACATTTTTTGGCCACAATAATCACAAAAAAACTCCTGGAGGGAGCAATAAATTATTCCACAATGTGCATCAACATTCTCCTCTAAGTCTGACAGAAGAAGAAGCTCAGTGAATCTGCTGAGAGCTGAACTGTAAAAATTATTCAGACTTTGTATTTGTGGAGAGAAGTTTTCTCATTCACTTCAATACAGCCAGAGTTTGATCACAGCAGCATCTAGTGGACGTTAGAGGAACTGCAGCTGAACTGTACACAACAAAAGCAATTTCTCCCTTTTGTTTTTTAACATTATATTTATTCTGTTTCAAACAAGTATGTCAAACATTCAAAACACAATAATCAAAAATACAACGACAACAAAAACAAACTAAAACAAAAGTCTCAACTATTGAAAAAATCCTCCATGAGGCTCATTTTCAGGAAATCCATAAATGATGCCCACATCTTTTCAAAGTCCACAAATGTTAGTTTTTCCATCGATAAGGAGCTCTAAAGTCTTTTCAGCCATTGATTCAAGGATGCTTTAGTGTCTTTTTCCAGCACACAACAGCTGTATATTTGGCATGAAGATAACAAAAATATACCATCTTCTTTTTCTCACCGCTTACATTAAACACAGCAGAAAATATACTACATAAACATAATTTGGAGCACAGAGGAAGATCATAATTAACAATGTGGGAAACATGTAATATCACTTTCTTCCAAAAATCTTTGATAACAGGACATTCCCATGAACAGTGGTGTCGTGTCCCTTTATCTTTGTTTGTAATGCACTGATCTGTGATGAGGATTGAACTTGTGTAGTAGACATTGTAGATATATCAATGTCATGTTTAAACTTTTGCAGTATAAGTGGTTAATGAGAACCCTTTGTGTATTTGATGTTTTCTCAAAGGAGAACAGAGAGCTGATACTGTATGTCGCTGTAGATAAAAACATGACATTTCATTTCAGTTCTTTCTGTCTGTTTCTGCAGGTCAAACATGCCGTTGGTGAAGCGGATCATTGAACCCAGATATCTGTGTCGCGGCACTCTGCCTGATGGGGTCGCCAGTGAGCTGGAGTGCGTCACTAACAGCACTCTGGCTGCTGTCATCAAACAGCTCGGAGGACTCAGTGAGTGCTGGCGGTTATCATTGTAACTCTGGTTCTGTGCCTGCAGGAGAAGCTCACCTTACACCAACCCTTGATGTTGCTCTCTGTTGTTGTTGGTGACGTGCAGGTCGCCATGCGGAGGACATCTTTGGCGAGTTGTTCACAGAGGCCAACAGTTTCTACCTGAGGATGAGCAGCCTACAGGAGCGAGTGGACCTGCTGGCAGTGAAGGTCACCCAGCTGGACTCCACCGTGGAGGAAGGTGGTTAATAAACACTGCAGCTGGATAATTACTGTCAGATCATCAGTTCATTCACGTAACAGAGACAACATTTAATGTCACACTTTACATTTAGCTTCTGAAAGGGCCACACTGGTGCCTCTGGGAGTTTCATCCATCATCTTCAGGTTCAACTGTTTTCACAATAACACTTGAAAACATGTCTGCACAATCTCATCACTCCTTCCAGGTAACTGTGATTTTGTGATCACAATAATTAACACAGATTCAAGAAATCTCTGCAATATTTGTGAGAGCTGCATTTTTTGCTAAATTACTGCAACTTTTCTGCATGAAATGTCCAAATCAACAGACACTTGTGATTTGGACCAATCATGACATTTTGGTGTGGTGGTCACTGACGTCATCGCAGCATTCAGCAAGGATTCTGGTGCATTCAGGTGGAAGATGGATAAATCTCACCTGCCAACAAAAATGATGCCATAGACCGAGCAAAACAATTCCCAAATGTTCCCAAATGAGGTTTGCGATGTATATCATGCAGTGAGATATGCAGTATGCTTTTTATCCAAGGAAGTGATTACATGAGACTCTTCATTGGTAGTGATTAAAATAAATCACGTTATTTTCCATTGCTTGCAATTGTTCCCAATTCCTGCAATTTTAACACAAAAAGAGACATAAAACATTGCAATTTATATGCAATTTTTGAGAAAAGCCACTGTAAAATCAAACACTTTTGGGCGCAATAATCACAAAAAAACTCTGCCAAATCCTGGAGGGAGTTTCTCATGCTCCATCTTACCTCATTCATGAACAACATCCAAAGATATTGGAATTCTTTTTCTGGGGCAACAAAACAACCAGTAAGGAACAAAACCCACCTGTGTCCACTGGCGCCAGAATAGGAGGGACAATGACACTGCCGGGAGGAGACACTCAAATATGCAGCGCAAAGCGAGTTGTTGGTGTTTTTGCGGGAAATGGGTCTTAGATGTCTCAGAACCACATCTGGAGAAAAGTCACTCTGCTGCCACTTGGTGATTTTATCAACAAAACAAACTAAATACTTGCTGTAAATGTGATGCAACAACAGATTAATGTTTGAAATCTAAATAAGTTATTTCAATTAAACACTCTCCAACCAAAATCAGCACAGAAAATAATGTTTAATGTGGTTAAAGCATCTGTACTGATCTATAAAAGAATGTGGGTGATTCTTACAGTATCTGCTGTCCACAGCTGCTTTATACTGTATGAAAAACTTCTCAGTTCATTAACTCCCTGCAGCATCTGAAGGCAGTAATGATTGTGACTGATATTTTAATAAATCAGCAGCCTCTGAGTAGTGCCGCACCAGAGCAGTGTTATTAATCACAGCCGTTGAGTTTACCTTCTTTAAATCAGCTGAAAATGACACCAGGCTTCTGCAGAATAACCACACACACCTCTACACACATCTGACTGGTCAGTTATAACTCAATATTCTTCCTTTTTATGAATGACACGTTGGGTTAGCAGCTCATCATAACCTCTTTTTCAACTTTCTTATCAGCAAAAGTAGCATCTCATGTTTTATTCTTGAGATACATTATGATGCAAACACTATTGTGTAACATTATTTACTAAACTATGTGGCCATTTATGAAGTGAGATAGGCTACATTGGAGTTATGGCTGAAAGAGCGTTGGTCCGATCATGATTATGTCCCCCCACTTCAAAACTCGTTCCGGCACCGCTGCCTGTGTCCTGCAGAGTATCATGGCCTCAGGCTTGCTGACTGTCATCCTAACTTTAACCTCAGCTCTACACTGCCCTAGTTCTCACTGGAGGTTGAAATGAGGCTGGCCTCCGTTCAATGTTCAACATTCATACAGAAATGGTCATAAGGAACAATCTCAATGAAGTCCAACTGGTGCCCACCAAAGATGTGTTGACATCCTGTTGAGAATACAAACACTCACTCAAGCTGTACAAGCACTGAATGTCTCCTGATAAGATACCCTGGGAGACACAGTTAAAGACCTTCTCCAAGTCTACAAATATATGTAGACTGTCTGCACAAATTCCTGTGAACCGCCCCAGTATGTTTGCAGGAGTAAGAGAAACAGCCTCTTGAATCTGAGGGTCAACAATCGGCTGGAGTCTTCTCCCCAGCAAATTGGTACATGCTTTCCCAGAGAGGTAGATGTGGTATAGATATGATATGATTTATACTGCAGGGCTTTTTAATTAACCTCAGTGACCTCCATCAAATTAATAGGTAAAACCTCCCCTAGTCCAACTCACTTGGTCAGGTCCCTGAAAGTCTTCTCTCTATATTACAATATTGTCCATCAGGTTCAGCAGTTCTCCATTTCTGAGAAAAGTCTGAGCTAAGCCCCAACTCCCCTCCCTTGTTGTATGCAAGTGGCAACAACCATGGCTTGGGGCTGAAGCACCTTAAAGTGCAATACCACTGATGGCCGCTAGCTGCTCCAACTGACTCCCATTCAGAAAGCCTCAACTTCTCTCTAGAAATACTAAGTCAATCATTGTTTTCAACGAGTCATTATGGTCTCAGTCTCTAACTTCAGGCCCTCTAATAAGTGTGCTGGTGGTCATTTTGGAAATTATTGCTCTGTTAATAAGATTTGAAGACTTATAGCAGCTTTGATTTCTGCCGTGTGGGTGTTGATTGACAGCTGTGATTGACAGTTGGTTCACCTGAGTTGGACTATTGTTGCAATATTTCACTGTTACTTGATAATGATATCTGTCCTGTTAGCACAGTTTAGCTAAAGTAGCTAACGTTAGCCCAAGTGTGCAGCACTTGGTATTCCCAGGAAACTAGCATTATCTTCAGTCCGAGGTAGCGCCACATGTTTCCATAGCGTGAAAGGCAACACCCCGCACTCCTTATTTGGAAGCTCCTGGCTCCAAATGGAAAAGATGGCACCAACCAAAAGCTGCAACTCTGGCCTTCAAACCAGCTCCAGTGAAACCAACGGGTGACATCAAACATTGCCACATCCAGCTTTACATACAGTCTATGTGCTTACGGTTTGTAAGCACATCTTTGAGGTCGACTGAAAGTTAGAAATTCTCTGGCTGCAGGCTGCCTGTCTGATGGTTCAGAATCACCTAAACAAACCCAAGGGGACTCCTTACTCACCTAGAAAACCTCCATCAGTGCTGGTGTACAACTGCAAGTCCCAAGGGTGCCTCCGTAACAGGCCATTTCAGCAATGAGCGCTTTCAACACGTGGGTGACCTACACTCAACACTGCACCTGAACGTCTCCAGTATAGACACACAGACGGAGCACTCGATGCTGCTCCCACTCTGCTGACGTGCTGCTCACACTACATTTGCTGTCTAGACACAGGGTTATAGTCTCACACAGCGCCAGCCCTGTGTTGTTTTTTTTTGTGTTGAGGCTCTGACTTCGGGTGCTTACCCTGGAGCTCTGCTGGTTTTCTGGAGATCGGGTGGAACCTCTTGTCTTTACTGATTAATAAGGTTCCTGAATACCTTGTACTCTCTCCCTTTACAATCCTGAGGTCACCAAACTGCACTCTTCATTCATCTTCATCTTCACTGCACAGAGAGATTCTGTACATGATTTTTTGTACATGAACCACAAATCATTTACATTTCATTTTTTCTGCCAAAATGTTATGCAAACTTGTAGAAACTAAACATTATTTAAAGTAACTTATCTGAAAACAACCATGAGCTGGACTGTGCAGTAATTGTGCTGTTTGTGGTTTAGTGTCTCTGCAGGACATAAACATGCGGAAGGCTTTCAGGAGCAGCACCATCCAGGACCAGCAGGTGGTGTCACGGAGCTCCATCCTCAACCCAGTGCTGGAGATGTACCAGCGCTGTGACAAACCCCCTCCCCTCAACATCCTGACGCCTTATAGGTCAGTTTAGACCCCTCACCTCAACATCCTTACACCTTATGTCAGTTTAGACCCCTCCCCTCAGCATCCTGATGCCTTATATTATTATTATTAGTCATATTTCTATTATTATTATTGTTGGTATTGTTATTATTGTTGCTGTGCTTCTTTGTCTCTCTGTCTCTCCCCCTCCCTCCTTCTTTCTCTCTCAACCCAACCGGGCGAGGCCCACCTAGAGCCGGTTCTGCTTGAGGTTTCTTCCTGTTAAAGGGGAGTTTTTCCTTGCTGCTGTCACCAAGTGCTGCTGATGGAGGAATGTTGGTCTCTGTAAATTAAAGAGTACAGTCTGACCTGCTCTGTGTGAAAAGAGCCCTGAGATAACTTCTGTTGGGATTTGACGCTATATAAATAAAATTGAATTGAATTGAACTTATAGGTCAGTACAACCACCTCCCCTCAACATCGTGACGTCTTATAGGTCAGTTTAAATTCTGAGTAGTAATCTACTGCCTTATTGGCTGCAACTCCAAACCCAACTCTGAAACCATGAAAAGTCTAAAAGCAACATTCTAACAATAATAGATAATAAATAAATAAATGTGTGTGTGTGTGTGTGTGTGCAGGGACGATAAGAAGGACGGTCTGAAATTCTACACCGACCCGTCGTACTTCTTCAGCCTGTGGAGGGAAAAGATGCTGCAGGCCACTGAGAACAAACGCAAAGAGAAGAGACGACAGAAGGTTCATCCATTTATCTATTTATCTATCTGTTTATCATTGATCTACAGGTAAATAAAATGTAACAAAGTGAATAAAAGAGGTTCATTGTTTATATCTGTATGTTTGTGTATACAGGAGCAGAAGCATGTTGAAGAGTCTTCAGGGCGGGAGGTGAAGAAGGTCAGTCTCACAGTGAACTTTACATTTGTTCTGATCCGTATTTCTGGAGGAAGGCTGAGCTGTGACTGCACCTACAGCAGCTGGCTGTACTGTGTATCAGCTGTGTGCTCTGTGTGGTTGAAGCTGTGGACCTTTGCAGTTTGTTGTCCTCCATCTATCCCTCAATTCTTGCCTGTCTCCTCTCTACTGTCACTCTCTAAGAAAAGCATGAAATGTCCAGAAAATCACTGATCACACTGTAAAATAAGCGGTGCTTCAATGAAGCAGCATTTTCAGTGTTGAACCTCGCCCAGTAGAGGGAGACTGGGGTCCTTCCTGCAGCCAGGCCTGGGAGGGGGCCTTGACCCATGGGGCCCAGTCAGGTACAGCCCGAAGAACTCAACTCAACTTTATTTATATAGCATCTTTTATACAAACATGCAGACCAAAGTGCTTCACATAGCAAGATTAATACAACGCAGACAAAAGATAAAAACAAAAATAGACAAAAATAAAACATTTTGCAAGACTGAAAATAAAATAAACACCAGGGATAAAAATAATATAGAAACCAATGACTAAAACTTAGTCATATAACAGGATATACCATTACTGCAGATTGAAAGCCAAATTAAAAAAATAGGTCTTTAATTTGCTTTTAAAAACACAGAGAGAGCCCTCCACTCTAATATCAGAGGCAGTGTGTTCCATAGAAACAGGTGGCAGCCTCATCTGTACTTTTATGGGACACATAAGGAACATTTAAAAGGACAGCGGTAGAGGGCCTCAGTGATCTGGCTGGAACATAAAATGAAAGAAAATCTCTGATGTAAGGAGGAGAGAGGTCATTTAAAGCTTTCTAGACAAATGAAAGAACTTTAACATCAGTTCTGAAAGATACAGGTAGCCAGTGCAGTGTGTTAAGCAGTGTGGTGATGTGATCCATTTTCTTTGTTTTAGTTAAAGGTCCAGTGTGTAGAATTTAGTGGCATCTAGTGGAACGAACTTGGCAGAAATGGAATATAATATTCATACATATGTTTTAATTAGTGTATAATCACCTTTTGTTACCTTAGAATGAGCCTTTATATCTACAGACGGAGCGGGTCCCCTTCACGGAGCCCGCCATGTTGCACCGCCATGTTTCTACAGTAGCCCAGAACGGACAAACCAAACACTGGCTCTAGAGAGGGACTTTCACATTTTCTGCGAGTTTCACAGCCACCGTAGGTTCTCCTACACACTTGGAAGAGTAGGGGGTATTCAGTTTGTTGCCATCTGCAATCTCACCGCTAGATGCCACTAAATCCTACAGACTGCACCTTTAAAACTCTGGCTGCAGCATTCTGAACTAGCTGGAATTTCCTTTTAGGCAATCCAATAAAAAGGGAATTACAATAGTCTAAATGGCTAGTAATAAAAGTATGAATGATCATTTCAGCATCTCTCTGAGTTAAAAAAGGTCTGACTTTGGCAATATTTCTGGGAGGAAAAAGGGATGTTTTAATGACCTTGTTAAAATTAGAATTAAAATTTAAATCAGAGTCTAAAATCACTCCCATGTTTGTGACTTGTGTTTTAATCTGTTTGCTAAGACCACCAAGCATTGGTTGCAGTTTTTCTCTTGCTGCTTTGGGTCCTATTAAAAGAATTTTATTTTTTTCCTCATTTAACTTAAAAAAGTTTTTACCCATCCATACATTAATGTCAGTGAGACAGTCAATGAGAGCATACAGTGCATTGCAGTCATTTGGTGATACAGAGATGTTCAGTTGTGTATCATCAGCATAAAAATGGTAATTGACGTGGTGATAATTGATCATGTTTCCAAGTGGGAGCACATATAATGAAAGTAAAATTGGGCCAAGAATGCTTCCTTGAGGAAAACCATATTCAGTACCATGAGTGTCTGATACAAAAGCACCCAGGCTGACAAAAAACTGTCTGCCAGTTAAATAAGATTGAAACCAACCTAAAACATGGTCAGACCCACCCATTTCCCAAGTCTGTCAATTAAAACTTTGTCGTTGATTGTTTTAAATGCTGCACTGAGGTCTAAGAGAAGAATCACTGCCATGCTGTTTGAATCCACAATAATTCTCAGGTCAAGACTTACAAAGTAGCTGAAGCAGTTGAAGTAAGCCAGGCTTCAGTTAAAAATAAAAAGCTAAGACCATGTTCAGAAATAAAATCATTAATATAAAAGGTCTTGCTAGAGAGGGATCTAATATTCAAAAGTGCCAGCTTTATCAGCTCGGGTCTGGGCCTCACTGGGACTGACCCTGTCAGACTAGTTTTCACTCGGCTGCGTGTGTTTCTGCCATAATGAGGGATCAGTGTGACATTAATGTGCGAGAATGAGCACCCCAGTATTTCTTTGTGTTATTGCGATGGCTAACTATAACAGTAGTGGAGAATATGTCACTATTCACAGCTGTTTAAGTGCTATTTTTATGAATTGACATTGTGAAATGACTGAACTACAGCTGATTCCCACATGACGTGGATGTCAGTCTTTTGATGGTTTACAGGACTTCTGTGTGAGTTCAATATTGTAGACTAATAGTAGTTTACCTTCTCTGTTGAGATGAAGTCCATCCCGTGCAAAGAGGTGGGGTTCGCTTCCAAAAAGCTGGGAAAATATCCACAAAAGGAATTCCCAACGCACGTCCTTTAAGCCAGATATGGCAGCTGGTGCATCCGGCTGAATTTTAAGTCTCAAGGAGAAGGCAGGGGTCCGGATATAACACACTGTCTGCCAGAATCCAGGACAGTGTCAATCAGAGTTTTTAAGTTATCCTTCAACTTCTCGGATCTTGAAGCTTAATATCATTACATTCAATATGAGTGACCACTGAAGACGCAGGATTATCCCACAGCAGTTCATGGAGCACTGAATTAATGTAGATACCTGAGCCCCGGTATAGCAAAAGGTTTCTGTGTTTGGACAGTAGACGTGCCAGACATGAATGAGCCTACAATGAGACAGGCGGAAAAGGGGGACACATTGAGGGCGTCCCCTCAAGGTCCTCTTCCCGTGGAGGGAACCACTGTTGGAGTTGAAGGGTCACACAAGTGGGCCATCTTCAGGACCTCAGTTGTGGAGACGGCTGCTCTGAGTTGTGGCCAGAAGGTCATTAGTGCCTGTCGGGGCGGCAACCCAAGAAACTGCTGGTGGACACCGGTGGTGAAGGAGGTCATCAGGCTAAAGAGGGAGGCCGTTGAGGTTTGGCTGGCCCAGGAGTCTCCTCAAGCAGCAGTTGGGGGTAGCTGAGAGCCAGAAGGGCAGCAGCTTTGGTTTTTGCTGAAGCAAAAACCCGGGTGTGGGAGGACTTCAGGGAGGCCATGGAGACAGACTTTCGGTTGGCCTCAAAGAAATTTTTGCAAACCACCAGGCGACTCAGGAAGGGGAAGCAGGGCTTAGCCCAGGCTGTTTTCAGCAGGGTTCGAGAACTGCTGATCAGACTGGAGACATTGTCAGGCGGTGGAAGGAACATTTTGAGGATCTCCTAAACCCGACCGACATGCCCTCTATGGAGGAGGCAGAGTTGGACAACTTGGGGGAAGCCTCACTCATATCCCTGGCAGAGGTCTCTGAGGTAGTCAAAAAGCTGCTCAGTGGCGAGGTGCCGGGTGTGGATGAGATTCACCCTGAGACGCTGAAGGCTCTGAACATTGTTGGGCTGTCATGGCTGGCATGCCTCTTCAGTGTCGCATGGAGGTCAGGGACAGTACCTGTGGACTGGCAGACTGGGGGCGGTGGTTCCCAGTTGAGGGTGTGCTTCTACTGTCAGGTATCACACTGCTGAGCTGCTGCTCGACTACTGTAGCTGGCCAGCTTAGCTTTAACATGCTCGTCTGTCACAATCCGATCACAGCAGCTCTCCATGCAGTATGCTGGCTTGCAAACCCTCAGATGTTAACGGGACAATGAGTTCATAGGGTTTATTAATATCATGGCCTCCTGTCTTCTAACTGATTGTAAACATGTCTGCTGTGGAACAGCTTTACTCGGACAGACAAGCTTCAATAAAACTGGATGGTGACATGCAGACAGAAACATGAATGAGAAGAAATAAAACAACAAAAACTCCCAGAATCTGTTCAGATGTTTAAGGAGACATGAGAGTTGACTGCTAAACAGAAAATAAGTCAAATATTAGAAACTGCATCGATCTAAATCATCCGTCTTTAACTTCTTCTACTTCTTCTCCTGTCTGTGCAGGTCCGGAAAGCTCGTAACAGACGGCAGGAGTGGAACCTGATGGCCTATGACAAGGAGCTCCGCCCAGACGCTCGAGTCACACCGTCACCTTACCACACCTCAGATGGATCACTGTCACCTGACAGGTACTCACACACTCACAATAAGAAACTGTATTATGAAAACAGAATAAATGAAATTAGACATTATAGTAAACAATTATAGAGTAGTTATTTTATTACTTATTACCTATTGAGAGGAAATATTAACTCCACTTCATCTTATTTAGAAATTGGAGGGGAAATTTTTCACTTTTTTCAGCAAATCCTCTAAATAGTTATTTCATAAACAAGATAGCCACGTTAAAAAGCACTGTACAGCCAAAGAATGCAGAATTATCATACATATTAATAGACCAAATGCAAAAAATATGTCTTTGAATTCATGAAAAGTTAGTTTCTCTAAAGTTAAATTAATGGTAATGGTTTGTAAGAATAAACCACAAGGTAGACAATACTGATGGCAAGCTTCTCAAGCACATAGCTTCACTAATTCACTCATAATGTGTTCACTCAGTGTTTTAAATGAAAAAAAATGTCCAGAGTATATACCACAAAATAAAAAGTTGCCGTTTTCTGAATCCAAGAGTTGACCTATAAGTTTATTACCAGTTTTGAGAAAGATAATGGAACAAATAGTGTATGAACAGATTCAGTCTTATTTATCTAATATCAATTTAATCACTAATTTCAACACACATATATAGAAAAATATTGAACAGCCACTGCTTTGACTCAAATGGTTGATGACTGGTTAAAGGAAATAGAGGAGAGGAACATTATAGGAGTAGTTTTGCTAGATTTTTCTGCAGCTTTAGACATTATTGATCACGAGTTAATGTTGAAAAAATTAAAATGTTATGGTTTTTCTCAGTCTACATTATGATGGATAATAGTACTAGTTATTGGAGCGATAGAAGGCAAATGGTGTAAATACTTGAATGGAAATTATTCAGAGCTTAAACATGAAACATACACTCCTGTACACAATTTTCACTAATGATCTTCCTCGAGTGTGAAAAAAGGCACGTGTCTCATTGTATGCTGATGATTTCACAATATATTTGTCAGAGCAACAATTAGTGATTTAAATACAAATCTAGATCCGGAATTGAAATTACTTGTACATTGGATTATTTTGAATGTGTCTAAAACAACCAGTGTTGTAATAGAAACAAACTATTCTTTATATTGAAAACCAAAGCTTGATCTCAGTTTAAGTAACATGTTAATAAAGCAGGTAGAAGAAGCCAAACTTTCAGGAGTAACATAGAAAATAAATTATCATGGGACAAACACATACAAAGAGTGGAAACTAAAATGGGAAACAATTTGTAATTAAGAGATCAACTATCAAACAAATGATTCAAGCTTTGGTTTTGTCATTTTTTTCAATTTTTTCAATTTTATTTATATAGCGTCAAATCTCAACAGAAGTTATCTCAGGGCACTTCTCACATAATTTACAGAGACCCATCATTCCCCCATGAACAGCACTTGGTGACAGCTGGGGGAGTAGGAGCTACGCTAGGTCATCCCGCACGAGCCTCTGGGGGCTGGCTAACTACATTAGCAAACGATTGGTTTTCCATGGTGCACAGCTTTCAATTTTTGAGCCTCACCTCCAACACTGCTAATAAACGACATTTATTACACATACCATTATTACTAAAGGAGGCAGAGGAATAACTTAACATATGACACACCCAGCAAGAAAGAGCAGGAGAGCGAGAGGGAGAGAGAGAAACCATCGCTAACTGCTAAGCTAAGTTAGCTGTTAACTGCCGAGCTAAAATAATTTACAACTGTGGGATTAGCAAAAAAAAAGTTGCTAAAAGAAGGAGAGAGCTGAAGGAAAGTGCTTGAGCAGAACTAGCGTACGTCTAAATGTACAGCGGGTAATTATCCACAGTAATGAAGAATATAGCAAAATTAACTGAGTTGAGAGCAGCAAAAATGCTATCAGTAAACACAGTCGACAACTGGAAATGACACAATGCACTTACTGCAGCACATCAGCACGTCAATTCACTGAGCAGTAAACAGTGTTACGCTGTTATTTAACATGAGCATGAGCAACTATGTAACACTGAGCATTCTGTGTTAAATGATGATATTTATGGCTGTTAGCTTGTGATAGATTCAGTCTGTTTTCTTTGTGTTTGTGTTGTTTAAATTGTGTCAGTCATTGTTTTATTTACAGTAGACTTGCAGTATGATGTGTTGTAATAAAATGTGAATGTGTATTTTTGTATTGTTACCTCATAAACTGTGTGGACCATAGATTGTATATAAAGATGAACGACATGACAGCTCTTCAAAAGCAAGCAGGTAGCTCCGGGTCTGAAAAGTGAAGCCAATGAGGAAGTGCCTTAAACCTGCATTCTCTCTAATGGCCAGGAGGGGGCGACTCCACTGGCTCCAAAAAGTAGTCTGATTGTATG
The DNA here is from genome assembly GCA_038419695.1 of Scomberomorus guttatus. Lineage (NCBI taxonomy): Eukaryota > Metazoa > Chordata > Actinopteri > Scombriformes > Scombridae > Scomberomorus > Scomberomorus guttatus. The sequence goes on along the minus strand of CM076447.1, from coordinate 322,849 downwards.
GAAGTCTGTGAGAAAATGAGTCTACTTCTCACTTGATTTATTACCTCAGTAAACAGTTTCCTGATGAGTTTATGGTCTCAATCACAAGTTTCAAGTCTTCAATACAGCACGATGTTCATTTAGTAAATTATGGTCCCATTTAGAGTTTGGTTTTATCTTGACCCTCCCTGGAGCCACAAAAAATTGTCCTTGAGCCTCCCTGAGTGACTGGGGGAAAATGCATCACCCTCCCTCCACCGTAAATAACCACATTTTATTATATTCACATCAAAGGTTGATAGTATTGGAGAAAATAAAAAGCAAATGCTGACCTTTTCCAACCATTACATTTAATAGCGAACTGTGACTCTTAAACCTCTTAAACCCTCTGACCCCCCCTTCCCTCGTCGGGAAAAAAAAACAAACTACCAGCCCAACTTACTGTGTTCTCTCCTACAGTACTGCAAAAGTTACCTGTGACAATTCCAGCTCAAAAATAAGACACTAAGTTAGTCCAGCCGAGTAACAGTAAACAGCACGGAGGGAGTGATCACAGCGCACACACACACACACACACACATCACAGCGCACACACACACACACACACACATCACATCACAGCGCACACACACACACACACATCACATCACATCACAGCGCACACACACACACACACATCACAGCGCACACACACACACACACACACACATCACAGCGCACACACACACACACACACACATCACAGCGCACACACACACACACACACACATCACATCACAGCGCACACACACACACACACATCACATCACATCACAGCGCACACACACACACACATCACAGCGCACACACACACACACACACACACATCACAGCGCACACACACACACACACACACATCACAGCGCACACACACACACACACACACACATCACAGCGCACACACACACACACACACACACACATCACAGCGCACACACACACACACACACACACACATCACAGCGCACACACACACACACACACACACACACACATCACAGCGCACACACACACACACACACATCACAGCGCACACACACACACACACACACACACACATCACAGCACACACACACACACACACACACATCACAGCGCGCACACACACACACACACACACACACACACACATCACAGCGCACACACACACACACACACATCACAGCGCACACACACACACACACACACACACACACACACACACACACACACACACATCACAGCGCACACACACACACACACACATCACAGCGCACACACACACACACACACACACACACACACACACACACACACACACATCACAGCGCACACACACACACACACACATCACAGCGCACACACACACACACACACACACACACATCACAGCACACACACACACACACACACACATCACAGCGCGCACACACACACACACACACACACACACACACATCACAGCGCACACACACACACATCACAGCGCACACACACACACACACACACACACATCACAGCACACACACACACACACACACATCACAGCGCGCACACACACACACACACACACATCACAGCGCACACACACACATCACAGCGCACACACACACACACATCACAGCGCACACACACACACACACACACACACACACACACACATCACAGCGCACACACACACACACACACACACACACACACATCACAGCGCACACACAGCCAACATTAGCAACATGTGCATATTAAATTATTAATGACTGTTACCAAATAAACCGTAACAAACACAACAGCAGCAGCAGCGGCCAGAATAATATCAGCTGGCACGGTGGCCGTTAGATTTTAAAAATGTATCCTTTGATGATACATTAATGAAAGTTACTTGAAAACGAAACCCTGGAGTTAAAAAAGTCTTTTGGTTTTCTGCACCAAATTAGCTCTGGTGTAGGTCTTCCTTTGCAAATGAACTCCAACTTTTCCTTAGAAGTTGAAAAAGGCCTGGATAATCCTCGGTAGCCATGGTTACTCCCGGCTTGTTTATCTGTTTTTTTCTTGCTACTCCATTAAATGGAGTATAATCTGCCTGTAATCTGTGTAATCTGTGAGCCAGCAGCAGCAGTCACGTAATTATCAGCAGACAAAACAAACAACAACGTCGGCCTACAGGGCAAAAGCCATGGTAGCTTTCCTAGCTGACAAATAATTACCAGCATGGACAGAAATGTTCACAATGCCTGAATGACATTCATCAGTTCTCTGTCTTATTGACTTGTTTGTGTTTGTATGGGCCCTGTAGTCATGGTAACGTAGATGCTGCTCTCGCTGCTGAAATTTGGCAGCAGATCTGTCATATCTGCTGGCTACAATAACTGTCAGATGGTGAGCAGACTCCGCCTACTCGGTGCACCACAGGTGTACCAGCGTGGTAATGGTGGTAATGGTGGTAATGGTGCAAACCCATTCACAGTGCACAGCGGGCTGAACTGGTCATAAAGTATCGACAACAAAGCCCGCCCATTTAGAGGGAAGATAAGGTTATGATTGGTCAATTTTACTGTCTTTTGAATCACTCAGCCCTGTAAAATTATAGCTGGACCACCAATCACAGAGCTGAAAGCAGCATTTTCCTCCCAGCAACTGTGGAGGTGCCAAATTCTGATAGGCTGAGAAAAGGGGGCTTCTTACATTTAACCCTTCACATTCTAACACAAACTGAACAGGTAGGTTTGATGGTTTATTTCGTGGTAAAACGTGTTTTGATAATACAAAATGCAACCATTTGAAGTTGTATGTCCCTCCCCTAAGCCAAAATAAAAAGCTAACCAGCTAACCAAGCTAGCAGCTAGCATCAGCTCCACCCTTCTTGTCCAAATATGGTCACTTCGGGCTCCAAAACTCAAAGATGGCTTCAAAACAGCAGTCCACACACCAATGGGTGACATCACAGTGGCTACGTCCATATATTTTTTTTATCCATGCCCAAAAGTGAACCCTAACCCTAACTCTTCAGTCATAAGCCCCTCCATGTTAGCAGATGGGACATGAGCCAAACTAAATTCAAAGTACATGTCAAATACATTTTTCCCCAAAGATGTTTTTTGTCATTTTAGGTCGTTTTTATCACGCTGATGTTTGTTCAAGAGCAAATTTTTCTGTTTTTAATTAGTTATTGTATGATATAAAGAGGGGGTGTGATGTCATGATTGACAGCTGTGATTGACAGCCGCCCTCACACACAGTAGCTGTGTCTCAATTCAGGGGCTGCATTCTTCGAAGGACGCGGTCTGTGAAGGCTTTGCTTTGTCCTTTGTAAACCGCGATGGCCAGAACCAAGTGTTGTTAAATGAGACGGTTTGGTCTACGGAGGATTTCCAGCTGCGTCACCAGCTGTTCCTGCTGCACCTGTTGCCTAGCAACCTTGACAGCTGCAGTTGTCAATCTGGACACAGCTAGTAGAAATGGAACCAGAACTTTTAATTGTATTATTGTGGGAGCCAATCCAGGTCCAGCAGCAGCACCAGGGACTCCCTGCTCAGCTGACCCAAAATATACAGAAACACATTTTCTAAGACTAAATATTTATAAAACTGAATTTAAGACTTTTAAGGACCTGCAGACACCCTGTTATTCCTCTTCTTATGTACTTTGTTTATGTTGTAAATAGTTGTAATGACTGCTGTAAATGAAATATGCAATGTATTTAACTTAATTTCAATATTATATATTTTTTATTTTTCAACTAATGTCTGGAGTAAAGAGCCTGTCCATTCTGTCTGTGCAGCAGCTCAGCTTCCACACACCTGCCTGACTGTACTGTGACAAATCATCTCAACTCAAAGCTCCACTAACACTTTTTTCTCACTTAAAAAAATGTTAAATGTTACTTTCTCACCTGATAAAATCTTAAAACTTAATAAAGTGACGTATTAACAGTCCTACAGCGAAAATGAAAACAGCTTAGCCTGGCTCCAAATCTCCACCATATCACTGCCAGTTGGTGCAAAATGCATTCTGGGATTGGTCGGACCGTGAAGGATCCATCCGCTGGATCCTCCAAATTTGGGAAAAGAGGGCCGCATTTCTCGGCTGCTCTGTTGCGCCGTTGTGACGCATTCAGTCTTCAAATGCAGCCTTCAAAGGATGCAGCTGAACTGAGACACAGCTGCAGTCTTCATGTCCCCCCCCACAGGTCACTGATGTCAGACGACCCCTGCAGCCCCCACCACCATGACGCCCAGGGGCAGGATCATGTTGCCATGGTGACCGGTGGCAGCGGTCAAACTCAGTCATTGGACCGCGCCCTCCGACCCGCCTCTGCGTCCTCTGTGGTCGCCGCAACAACCGCCCGGCAGCACTCTCTGGGCCGCAACCAGCCACATCATCACCACCACCTGGCACCGCTTGCTGGCTCGGCCAATCAGAACGGAGCACGGCCCAACGCAGCCAAGGAGGCCAAGTATGCACATGCACACATACGCCACACACGTGCACACGCACACACACACACACACACACACACACACACACACACACACATACACACACTCATGGCTCATATTTGACCTTTGACCTCCATCTCCCCGCAGTGACCATCAGATCCCGCCGGCCCCCCCTCCGCCGCCCCCTCTCATGCCGTCAGCGGGACAGATGCCGTTCCCCAACAGCTCTGCCCACACTGCTGCCATGGCAACACCACTGCACCCTGCAGCTGTTCCTGGTAACCAAGGTAATGACAAGTTATCTGACTGTGATTTAACTAGTTTTAGACAATTTGTTGCTTTTGTTTGTTTTGGTCATTTCTATTATCAATTAATCTGCTGATTAGTCATCAGGTTTATAAAATGCCAGAAATGAGTAAAAAGACGTTATAATTTTAAAGATGTTGTCTTCAGATGTCTCATTTTGCTTTCTGTCGTGCACCAAACTAAAGGCCTTTCACACCGGGGGCGTTTTCTCCGTGAGATTAATTTATACGTCAATATATTTTTTCGAACTGTTGTTTTTGTCATGAGTCTTTTCACACAGAACACAAATATTATGCTGCGAAAAAGCAAAAGGTTGATTTTTCTGAGCTTTCACTCCGCGAATAGAAGCATCAACCAATCACGAAGCGTAATCTGCACAAACAGAAACACAAATATCCTGCTGTATGTGTGTTTTGAACTTATTAACTGTATCTACACTGATTGATCAGCTCCAGTCTGTCTGTGAGCTGCAGGCAGATTCAGTTGCTACGATGGGTGAAGAAATAAGATCAATGAATCAATCAATACAAACTCTGCAAACAAACTGTTTAGGTTCAGTAAGTTTCTGCTGTCAGTCAGCCTGGTGAAGGTTTGTCCTCTCAGGAGCTGCAGCTGACAGATGGCTGCGATGCTGAACACTCATCATCATCATCATCATCATCATCATCACTGGATGATGTTGAATCCACCATTTTTTCTGAAGATTGAGCTTTTTCTCAAATTCTTTTGCAAACTTGTGTTTCTGTTGCAAATTTGTATCACTGCCAGTATGAATAGTTTTGATGTGAAATATTCAGTAAAGGTTTTAAGACTAAAACGATTATTCGATTATCAGAATGTTTGCCAATTCATTTCTGTTGATCATCTAATCAATTAACTGACTGATTATTGCAGCACTTTGATCTGTTTGACTTTTTTGGTCTCTAGGTGGCGCCGTCGTCTCTCGCCCCTACAGCCCTTCCCCTCCCCCCCCTCCCCCAGCCAACTATGTCCCCTCCCCCTCCCGGCCTGGAGGCCAGGCCCCGCCCTTGGCCACTAATGCGCCTCCGTTGCCCCTGGCGACGGATGGCAGGAAGCCTCCCGGCGGACCAAATGTGCCGATGAACGACGCCCGCAGCGACCTGCTGGCCGCCATACGCAGAGGTAGATCACATGATCTGTGATCACATGACTCATCTCTGTGGGCCAGTACTTAGAGGGCCCTTCATCATACTGTGGGGGCCCCTTAGATATGAAGGATATTCTTGGTCATAATATTAAACGTCCAAATCGAAAATTAAAAGAAATAAAATGAAAAAGATTATTTTTTTACACTACTAACAACAATCCACCATAATTAAACTTAAAAAGAAAAAGAAAAATGAAAAAAGCAAATTTAAAATGTCAAATGATAATTTGAAAATGTAAAGTGACAATGAGAAAAGTGATATTTAAAATGCTAAAGCTTAAACGAAAAATACTTAAATTAAAAGCTTCAATAGAAAAAACTAAATTAATTTTTTTTTTGCATTTGGCATTTTAAATTTCATCTTTTCCGTTTGTCTTTTAAAGCTGTATGTAAATGAGGAGGCGTGGCCTAAAGGCTGCAGAGGCACCTTATGGACAGCAGGGGGAGCTGACTGCCACAGAGCACAGTGAGAGTTTAGCAGAGCAGCATGAGTCCAAACTAGAAGAGGAACCTCACGGCGCTCTTACATCCACATTAGCTGCTAGCGAAGGCGAAGCCAGAGCTAGCCTCACTGCTGAGACAGGCGCTGGAAGATGAACAGACTTTACAAACTGTACAGTAACAACACATTTGTTGTGCTTTATGTTATTTGCTTCTACTTTGGCAGATCTGCTGCTAAAATGAGAAATATATGACGGCTCATTTGACAGGTTTTTATTAATTACTATCACATTAATTCAGTTGTGATTATGTAGAGTTAGTCGTTTGTTCTGCTGTCTTTGGAAGAATCTAACTGTTAATTTGTTGAAGCAGCAAAATTATTTGTATTTGTATTCGAATAAAAGTGGAAATAGGTGTAACAATCCTGTTTTTTCATTACACTTCTAATTTTAGGCTTATAAAATATAAAAATAAGTGTTCTTCAGTAAATTATTGCAGCAACAGAAGTTTACTACTCCGAGTCTTGAACCTCAGTCTCCTGCTTAGAGGTCAACGTCACTAACCGCACAACCTCTGTACCACCTGACACACAGATCTGCAGCTATTTATACATCATATCACAGAGTAGTGGCAGTTAAAGGTGTGTTCAGTCTTCATAAAATGGAAGAGGGAAAGGTGATGCCCCCCCCCCCGAGAATCACCAGTGGTGATGAGGTTCTGGTCTGTCTGGTTTGCAGGGATCCAGCTCAGGAAGGTCCAGGAGCAGCGGGAGCAGGAGGAGGCCAAGAAACGGGAGCCAACAGGAAACGACGTCGCCACCATCCTGTCAAGACGCATCGCCGTGGAGTACAGCGAATCAGAGGAGGAGTCCGAACCTGAGGACCAGGAGTGGTCCGACTGACGAGGAGCCAGGAGAGGAGAGGAAAGGAGAGCAGAGCAGAGCAGAGCAGAGGAGAGGAGAGGAGAGGAGAGGAGAGGAGAGGAGAGGAGAGGAGAGGAGGAGGCAGGAGAGGAGAGGAGAGGGGAGGAGAGGAGAGGAGGAGGCAGGAGAGGAGAGGGGAGGGGAGGAGAGGAGAGGAGGAGGCAGGAGAGGAGAGGAGAGCAGAGGAGAGGAGAGGAGGAGGCAGGAGAGGAGAGGAGAGGGGAGGAGAGGAGAGGAGAGCAGAGCAGAGGAGAGGAGAGCAGAGCAGAGCAGAGCAGAGGAGAGGAGAGGAGAGGAGAGCAGAGCAGAGCAGAGGAGAGCAGAGCAGAGCAGAGGAGAGGAGAGGAGAGGAGAGGAGGAGGCAGGAGAGGACAAAAAAGATTCTCTTAGTGTTAAACTGAAAACTGAAACTATATTTATTTATTATTATTATTATTATTATTATTATTATAATTGTTAGTTAATTATTCTCATTACTTATTTATTATTGTTTTGCTCTCCAGTCAGTAAATGTTGTGATGTCAGAGGTCGAGCTCATGATGACGTCATGATGTTTCCTGCAGCGCCACCTTCAGGCTGCTGTTTGTAATGAGCAGGTTGTCCAGCAGGTGGCGCTCTGCTCAGCTGGTTATTCATTTGGTTTTTTACATGTGACTCTGTGTGGTCACATCAGCTGTTTGGTCACATGACTTCTGACTTTTTTTTAATTTTATTTTGCTGCTTAAACTGAAAAATAAATATATATTAAAGATGTATTTCCTCTATTTCAGGTCTTTTTTTATTTGATTTGATTTGTTTTGTGAGTTTTGTTCTTTTTTTTTGCTTTTTAAAAATATTTTTGTAATATTTCTGTAATTTCAGGCTTTTTTACATTTTATTTGTACTTTTTAGATATTTAAGTTTTATAAAAGTTTCTTGTAGGTTTTAATTTTTCCATTTTTAAATTTTCTGACTTTCCTGTAAATGAATCATTGAACTTGAAGATATTTTCTTTGATGTATTTTGTGGCTTCGATGTGCTGGATTCAGCATCTGATTCATTAGTTGCTATGGTAACCAGAGATTCACAAGTTATCGTGTCCATTCATGAGTTTGTAGAGAAAAGACAGTCTGAGACATCCCATGGTGCACTCTGTTCTTTTGAAAGCACATGACGTGGTGTCACATGATGATGATTTGATTCGTCAGTGTGGTGTAAATGATGACATCACTGAGTGATTTCATCTCCAGCTTCAGTTTGTTATCTTCTGTCCGGTGATGTCATCTCTGCCGCTGATGATGTAACAGCCTGTACTGTCTGTGATTGGTTGTAGAGATTTATTGATTTGTTGATCTGTGCTGTGTTCTGTGTGATTTGCATGTCGGTGGAAAAAATAACCAATGAATGAACAGAAAGATAAAACTGTGACGTGAGTCTGTGTTTAAAACATAAAGTTTATTTACTGATCAGCTGACTGGAGTTTATGTTTATTTAAAATGACAGTTTTTCTTTGATTGAGTTTAATGAAAGTTTAGATTGCAGATTTGTAAATAGTTTAATTTTTGCTCAGTGTACGTTGTATGTGATTATTTTCAGATTAATTTCAGATTACAGCAGCAGGAACATCTTCACATCAGCTGATTGTTCCTGCAGATGTTTTAACAGTGACCCAGATGTCTGTATCATGACGTCAGATCAGTCTGCTGCACACCATGTAAGAAGTATCATGTACTTTTATATTAGGTCATGAGTTCAATGATGTATTTTTTGTTTCTATTATAATTCAGTTAATTGTTCAATTATGTAAATATTGATTTCCAACATGAAGATCATTCATCAGGAAACAAACTGAATCCTGTTTTTAGTTGATGTCACGGATCTGGCTCACTTTTAACCCCGATAGATCACCATGGTAACCGGGGTGGACCACCATCGTAATCCGTGCCGCAGCCTCTCTCCGCTTGAGGGCAGCAGTTCGTCGGCTGCAAATAGTTTCACCTGCAGAAGAAGAAGAAAAAAGAAGACGAAGAAGAAAGAGGAGGACGAGGAGGAGAAGGAGGAGGAGGAGGAGGAGGATCGTCAGTCTGTGTGTAAGTTAAAGTTTGAGACTTCCAGCTTTAACTGGATATTTACTTTGATGTAACTGCATATGAACAAACAGCCTCCGTCCTGCGCGCAGAGCGCAAAAAACAGCAACATCTGCGCATCACTGAGGAGACCGTCCATTCAAACAGCAGACATTCATGTTTCCGGGATTATCTGAAAATACATTTAACACAAACGATGAAAGAACAAATGAACAAACAGTTTGTACAGTTCAGTACAATAACACGTGATGCAGCCGCAGATTACTGATAATTACTCTGAATTCTCAAAATAGTTTTTAGATTTGATATATAAAAGTTTAACTTTATGTTACGCCAAACGCCTTTAAAAATGTGTAAAATGAATGTCTCCTAGTTTATCGACAAATGGAAAGAACATGAATTTATACCAGGAAACAGTTAACTGACTGATTCTGCCAGACAGCAATAATTCATATTATAGATCAAACAAAACAGGAAACAGCTGACAGCTTTGTGTACAAAGTAATATAACCTCTGGCGAGTTTACCTGCTCATTTTTATAAACTTAGCACAAAAAGTAAAGAAATTTGTGTTTGGTAGATTATTTCTTTGTTGCTTCTTGGCAATAAATCTTACACCGTTGGAAAGCCTGTTTATTTCCCTTTTAAATGGTGCCACATTTGTAAGGAACATGCATGTGTGGGATGAGCAGCAGAGCTGAGTATGAAGGTCACGCCCATGAAAAATTTGCCAAATCTTCTGTGCCATTGCCAAACAGCTTATTTTGCTGTTTGCTATTGACACTTGTTTTGAGCTTCTGGTACCCCCAGGTGCTGCCGACGACTCTCTGCCCAGACAATCCAGAACAGACTGCACGCAGCCAATCTCCGCTCTCATAGGGCTGCCAGGAGGCCTGCCATGACTGCCCTTCACTGTCAGGCCCGTTTGCACTGGTGTCAGCAACACGTGCACTGGAACCTGAACATGTGGAGGAACGTTATGTTTAGCGATGAGTCCAGATTCTGGATCATTGGGTCAAAGTGTGGAGAAGATGTGGAGAACACTATGCTGATTGCTGCACCGATAGAGTAACATGTTTTGGTGGAGGCAGTGTGATGGTGTGGGGTGGCATCTCACTCACTGGTAAAACGAGGCTCGTCATCATTGGAGGCAATCTCAATGCAGAGAGATATCGAGATGAGATTCTGCAACCAGCGGCAATCCCATATCTCCACAGTCTGGGACCGAACTCTATCCTCCAAGATGACAACGCTCGCCCCCACAGAGCGGGGTTTATCAGAGACTACCTCCAGAATTTGGGAGTGGAGAGGATGGAATGGCCTGCCAGCAGTCCTGACCTCAACCCCATTGAACACTTGTGGGATCAGCTTGGGCGTGCTGTTTGTGCCAGAGTGACCAACACAACCACGTTGGCTGACTTGTGACAAATGCTGGTTGAAGAATGGGATGCCATCCCACAGCAGTGTGAGACCAGGCTGGTGACCAGCATGAGGAGGAGGTGCCAGGCTGTTGTAGCTGTGTATGGTTCTTCCACACGCTACTGAGGCTCCTGTTTGTTAAATGAATAAATTGTTAAATTGCCAATATGTCTTGTTTCTTCAAACTTCAATCATCCAATCCACCAAACACCAAACGAGTCAATGGCAGAATAAGCTGTTGGCAGAGAAGATTTGGCAAATTTTTCATGGGCGCAACCCACATACTCAGCTCTGCTGCTCATCCCACAAATGCATGTTCCTTACAAATGTGGCACCATTTAAAAGGGAAATAAACAGGCCAATGGTATAATATTTATTGCCAAGAAGCAACAAAGAAATAATCTACCAAACACAAATTTCCTTACTTTTTGTGCTAAGTTTATATTTAAAATAAACTTTTTAAATTGAGTTTTGCACATGAATGAGACTGTATTGAGATGTATTCATCCAGTGGTGGGCAAATAGCGGCCCGTGGGCCAAATCTGGCCCTCCAGCAAAAACATTTGGTCCCTGAAAAAAGCTGAACTTTTCACTTTCATAGTTTACATCAAAACTTTTATTTTTCACAAATCAGCTGTCAGTACAGAGCAGCACAGAGGTAACATTTCATGAGTCATTTTTGCCAAATTTGAATAAATATCAGTTGCTCTAATTCGGTTATTTACTAATGTGAAGAAAGTTTCAGGACTGTTTTCAACAGCAAATGTCAGACAGTTTACTTTATTAATTATTTTCTTAAATTAATTAATGGAAACACAGGCCTCATACTGAATAATGAAGAAGCTGGTTGCCGTCTGTTAATATGAAGTTAAATATAAAACTCTTTATTTGAATCCAGACAGCCTGATCTGAGGTGCGTTTGTTTTGTAGATATGTCGGTGCAGGTGTGCTGCCTGTCGTTCCGCCAGCCGTACGCCGGTCTGGTTCTAGACGGTGTGAAGACGGTGGAGAGCCGCTGGCGGCCCCTGCTGGCCCCGCTGGAGAACCAGACTCTTGCGGTCCACATCGCCCAGCGGGACTGGGAGGGGGAGGAGTGGCGGGCGGTGCTTAGCGGACCGCTGGGGATGAACCAGGCCCAGATCCAAGCACTCCTGGAGTCCGGGGAGAGGTTCGGCCGTGGTGTGGTGGCAGGTGAGAAATTAAATGATGTTTAATCCTGAGTTTATGAGGAGTCCCCGAAGACATCACATGTGTAAACTCTTTTCCAGGATTGGTGGATGTGGGCGGGACCTGGCTTTGCCCCGCCTCCCTGCAGGAGGAGGAGCTACAGCCACTGGAGCGGTCAGCTGTTCTGATTGGTGTACAGGAGAAATACCTGACCCAGCTGTCCAACCCTCGCTGGCTGAAGCAGCCGCTGAGCGCTCGAGGAGGTCGCGACGTCTGGACTGTGGAGATCCCTGCCGAGCTGTTGCCATGACGACAAATGCAACTCGGACCAAAAACAAACAAAATGTCTTGACGTGTTTCACACTGAAGCTCGTGATGTTTCACACGTTTACGATCAGCTGATCCTTAAAGTCGACCAATCACGTTTATTTTGCTTACATGATGTAATGATAACATAACTGAGTTATCCACATCAGGATGACAATTTTTTGTTGTTTTTTTAAAAATATTTTTATTCAAATTTAATAGTATTAGTAGTTAAAATTTACCCCACAATCCACAACAGAAGAGGATGATTATACTACAAATAAAAATAAAGAAATACAAAATAATAAATAAGCCATAAAAGTCATGTGAACCCTGAGTGTAACCATATGCATCAAATTCAACATATTACAAAGCCGCCACTCAGACACATGATGAGAGTAACAACATACATAAAAACATGGTGGGTGGGGGTGGGGGTGGGGGGGCTGTACAGACTGCTGACATGAGACTGGATGTTTTGGTTCTTCACAGCTTCTTAAAATGAATGTGGAGCTGCAGACATGCAGCTTACTGACAGTAAGTCATCTCTGGCTGAACCTGAACGTCCAGACTTCACCGCCTTCGCAGAGTCGTTCCCGGGACATCTGCAGGTCTGAGGTCTGTCCAAACCCACAACTCATCCACAGGAGGCCTCTAGTGGACTTCCTGCAGACCTCCAGAGTCTGCTGGCTACAGACTTCACCTGACAACAGTGCTCACAAAATTACCCATAATCCACAGCAATATGTTAACAATGTAAAACAACATACTACAAATTTTATCATCAATAATTAAATTTAAAAAAATAGATTTTTTAATTTTTGTTGTAGTTGTTGATGTGAGGTATAATGTACACAGAATAACAGGCCAACAGGCTTAATAAAGTGGATTTGTTTATTATAATCTGACAAACTAGACGGGCAGTGTTCAGCAGCAGAGCTGCACACAGAACCATAAAGAACCGTTCAGAAAAACACTGAAATAAGTCGCAAGATCAGGAAGTTCAGCTCCTCTCCATGGAAACACTGGAGGTCTTCAGTCCCGTCCTGTGTTTTATCGCCTCACACACTTGACGTGATGACGGTGAACACATCACAGGACGCACAACTGAAGTCCTCACAGGCTCGGTTTGCACATTTGGATTCAGCCTTTGACATGTTCAATGAGGAGAAGTTGACCAATCATTCCCCAACGTCACTGTCATGTGACCACACTCACTGTAACATCTGACTGTGTAACAAAGTGTACAAAGTATGGAGCTAAATGTAGAACAAAAAAACAGCAGGAACACAAAATGAGACTTACACTGAACCCACACCAAAGAGTGGCGAAATGCGGCCGGGGGGCGTCCTTTCACTTCTGTCATTCTGTGTGCCACAATAATATATTACCAATGTGAACCAAAAAACGTTGTTGACTTCTCTGATGTCAGAATAGCCTCCCAGAGCTGCTGTTTAGACGTGAACTGCCTCCCACCCTCATAGATCTTTTGCTTGAGGATGCTCCAAAGGTTCTCAATAAGGTTGAGGTCAGGGGAGGATGGGGGCCACACCATGAGTTTCTCTCCTTTTATGCCCATAGCAGCCAATGATGCAGAGGTATTCCTTGCAGCATGAGGTGGTGCATTGTCATGCATGAAGATGATTTTCTTACAGAAAGCACGGTTCTTCTTTTTGTACCATGGAAGAAAGTGGCCATTCAGAAACTCCACATACTTTAGAGAGGTCATTTTCACACCTTCAGGGACCCTAAAGGGGCCGACCAGCTCTCTCCCCATGATTCCAGCCCAAAACATGACTCCGCCACCTCCTCGCTGATGTCACAGCCTTGTTGGGACATGGTGGCCGTCCACCAACCATCCACTACTCCATCCATCTGGACCATCCAGGGTTGCACAGCACTCATTAGTGAACAAGACTGTTTGACAATTAGTCTTAATGTATTTGTGGGCCCACTGCAGCCATTTCTGCTTGTGAGCATTGGTTAGGGGTGGCTGAATAGAAGATTTACGCATAACTGCAAGCCTCTGGAGGATCCTACACCTTGATGTTCGTGGGACTCCAGAGGCACCAGCAGCTTCAAATATCTGTTTGCTACTTTGTAATGGCATTTTAGCAGCTGCTCTCTTAATCCGATGTTTTTGGCAGAAACCTTCCTCATTGTGCCTTTATCTGCACAAACCCGTGTGTGCTCTGAATCAGCCACAAATCTCTTAACAGTACGATGATCACGCTTAAGTTTTCGTGAAATATCTAAGGTTTTCATACCTTGTCCAAGGCATTAAACTATTTCACGCTTTTTGGCAGCAGAGAGATCCTTTTTCTTTCCCATATTGCTTGGAAATGGTCATCTGCTTAATAATGTGGAACGCCCTTCTTAAGTAGTTTTTCTTTAATTGGGCTCACCTGGCAAACTAATTATCACAGGTGTCTGAGATTGATTTCAGTGATCCAAAGAGCCCTGCGACACAAAACCATCCATGAGCTTAATTGAAAAACAAAAAATGTACTTCGCCGCAGAGGGCTCGCTGCCATAGAGATTACATGGCAACTTGCTGCCGGACGCACTTTGCTGCTCTTTGGTGTGGTTTCAGCGTTATGTTTAGTAATCTGTTGGCCCAGTGCATGCTGGGAGGGTTCCCAACACGCCTACCTACCTCATTTAACAGCAGTCACATGATCAGCATTCGGCCAATCATATGAATGCTGATCATGGATTCAGCTCTCAAGTCATTCTGCCTTCGTTATTCAAGATAACCTCATACAGGATCAATAATCAATCCGCAAACTGCCTTCTAACAACCAAATAATCTCATGAGTTATCAGGATTACTTTAGCATGTTAGCAGCATGTTAGCCTGAATTAGTGCAGCCACGTTTGAACAGAACCAGGGGCCAGATGCATAAATGATGCATACACACAAAAACCACGCATACACCATTTCCTGCACATAAACTGGTGTTTATAAACAGAATGTGTGATGAGAACATGAAAATGTCACACATTCTTCAGAACAGCATACTCATGTTTATATAAAGCGATCTGAGGGTGAAGCGATGAGGTGGAGATGAAATATAAGCTGAGAGATCTTTTAAGAAATCTTTTAGTAAAACATTGTTTGTTTATGCTGATAACCAGCTGCACTGATTGTGTGATTTTTTTTTTTTTTTTTCGTTTACAGAGATCGGTAAAATGGCACAAAAGGCACATTTATAAACATTGATCAATTACTTTTGTGATAATTTTTTAAATCAGTCTTCCATTTACATAGGAGGCAACATTTTATTTTGCTCTTAATATTAATTTTATTTCATCCTTAGTTGTGTCACACCTTGTAGTCGGTTTAGATATGAGCTACAAACTAATTATTGATCACATTTCTGAGATGTCACTGCTGACGATGGTTTACAGTCCATGTGATAAATGAATGATATGGAGAATCTGCCGGTGCAACACAATCAGTGAAACGGCATTTCTTCTTCTCTCCCGTTTGTTTCTTTGACAGCTGTACAGACTGGTGCAGCAGGCGGTGAACTGATATGAAAATATCTGGTTCAGGGCGTCTTCATCAGTTCCTCAGTGACTGAGATTTATAGAACAGAACCATGCGCACACACAGCTTTATAAATCTGATGAAAAGAATGCGTCTGCATATTTCTGTCTTTGTGCTACACAGTTTTAGTCATGAATCTACACAGTTTCACGCATCTGGTCTCTGATTATCTATTGAAGTGATGTTCGTAAACACAGAACCAGAATCCTGTAGAACCAGTTAAGAACCAAGTGATCTTTGAAGACCTTTTTCAGACAGCAGCAGACTTTCAGTCATGCGACAGTCGGAGAATCCCAGGTGTTAATAATGAGGGTCAGGGTCCTGATAAAGCAGCTGCAGGTGGTTTATGGGGACATCTGAATACAAACAGTCATCTGAATGAGGTATTTATTTATTAGTGTGGTTGTTTTACTAATAATAATTAGTATTGTTTGATTATTGTAGATATTTGCTTTATTTAGAATAGATTTTGATAGTATTTTCTTTTGTTGATGGTTATGTGTTTAGTTTTATTATTTGCTTGTGTAGCGTATTTAGTTTTTGTTAACTAGTATTTTGTTGTTTTTGCGTTGTGAGTTGGGTAACACTGTGGGCACCTGAGGTTATACAGGTAGGTAGGCAGGTATAGGACCAGCATGCACCTGGGTGGGCCTGTGGTTGTTTTACCAGAGCAAGAGAGGCAGCAGGAACCACGATCTCTTTCTTCTTTTGTTTGCTTGCTTGTTTTTGAGAAATAAACCTTAACAAATGCAAAAACTTTGCACTTGGCTCTTTGATTCTAAGTTTGATTTCAATTTTTGACAAATGGCCATTACATCATCATTAGAGCAACTTTAACTGTTATCTGCTACAGAGGGTCAGTGAGACTCCTCGAAAATGGCCCCATTCACCAGTAACAGCAGATTATCCAAAGTGAATCCCAGTTGTCTCTAATGAAAGTTTTAAAAAACTATCTGGTGTAAAAATAGTAACTATGAGTACGTGTGGCTCTAGTGTTAGTGGGGGAGGGGTCATGCTAGTAACCCCTCTACGCCCGCCCAAAAAATCCTGAACACAGAAATGGTGAAAAACAGTTTGACGCTCTAACGCTCTTACAATTCAATGCTACATCACTCAAAGTCTCTTCACGTTTACAGCAATTATTTTCTAACATGTATAATGTGTTGAAAATTCATCAAATCATTTTCCTTTACACTGACTTTAAAGCAAGAAGTTCCACGACACATGTGCTACTCGTGCAGGAAGCGTGTCCCAGTGTGTAGGATTTAGTGGCATCTAGCGGTGAGGTGCAACCAACTGAATAACACCGCCTTCCCTCCCCCTCCCCTTCCAAGCATGTAGGAGAATCTACGGTGGCTGCGAAATTCACGAAAAACGTGAAACGCCCTCTCTAGAGCCAGTGTTTGTTTTGTCTGTTCTGGGCTACTGTAGAAACATGGCGGTGCAACATGGCGGGCTTCATGGAAGAGGACCCGCTCCCTCTGTAGATATAAAGGCTCGTTCTAAGGTAAGATTCTTATTTTCAGGTGATTAAACACTGATTAAAATGTACTTATGAATATTATATTCCATTTCTGCCGAGTCTGTTCTGCTAGATGCCACTAAATTCTACACACTGCACCTTTAATGTCTACTGTGAAAATAACAAAGGAGTTGTTCTGCTGCTGAAAAACAAACTTTATTCCCCCAGGAACAAAAAATCACCATCACAAGTTAGAACATGAACACAAATTTATCCCTCGACAACAAACAGGGACTGAAACATGGACGCCATGCGCCCCTGCCCCCTCTATAACATGGGGCGTGGTTAGCTGTGCTAACGAATTAACGAGTGATGTGTGTGTGTGTGTTTTAGATGGTCGGAGGAATGTAGTGTGTGGTTGCGTGGTGGGGTGGCGGAGCTGTGATGTAACCGACCATGTGGGTGGGGTTGGGGGCGGGGCAGTACACTCGCGGGGCATGGCCTCCAGTCTGGAGTGCCCCCCAGTGGGTGGAGGGGGGCAGACACGGGTGGTAGGAGGAGTGGTGGGTGAGGTGGGCGTGAGGAAGAGGAGGGGTGGAGGGCAGGTAGGCAGCTGGGGGCGGAGCTTCATATGGCAGGTGCAGCAGTGGGGGAGGGGGGAGGGGCGCCTGCTCCGGGTACAGGAGTGATGAGGAGGGGGCGGGGCCTGGAGGGGCAGACCCAATGGAGGAGGAGCCTTCCATTGAGGGGGCAGGGCCTGTGGCGGGGGGAGGAGACAAAAGGAAACATTTATATTTACTGGGTCATGAAGAAACGAGTGAGGCACCTGCCCAGGTCTACTCTGTATTATCTGGGTCTGCATAATTAATAATTCATCTCTAATTAGTGATAAACGAGCAGCAGTAACTCTGACAGGTCCTACATCCTCCATCTTGTGGTTTAATAGTTTTAGTTTCTATTGAGCTCATTTGTTGTAAAGTCGTGTTTTATCAAACTGAGGGACAGGTTGGATTATTCCATCATAGCAGATAGAGGTCCTGTCAGACAGTCGGTGGTCCTGTCAGACAGTCTAGAGGTCCTGTCAGACAGTCGGTGGTCCTGTCAGACAGTCTAGAGGTCCTGTCAGACAGTCTAGAGGTCCTGTCAGGCAGTCGGTGGTCCTGTCAGACAGTCTAGAGGTCCTGTCAGACAGTCTAGAGGTCCTGTCAGACAGTTTGGAGGTCCTGTCAGACAGTCTAGAGGTCCTGTCAGACAGTCGGTGGTCCTGTCAGTCTAGAGGTCCTGTCAGACAGTTTGGAGGTCCTGTCAGACAGTTTGGAGGTCCTGTCAGACAGTTTGGAGGTCCTGTCAGACAGTTTAGAGGTCCTGTCAGACAGTCGGTGGTCCTGTCAGACAGTCTAGAGGTCCTGTCAGACAGTCGGTGGTCCTGTCAGACAGTCGGTGGTCCTGTCAGACAGTCTAGAGGTCCTGTCAGACAGTCTAGAGGTCCTGTCAGACAGTCGGTGGTCCTGTCAGACAGTTTTTAGGTCCTGTCAGACAGTTTGGAGGTCCTGTCAGACAGTTTGGAGGTCCTGTCAGACAGTTTGGAGGTCCTGTCAGACAGTCTAGAGGTCCTGTCAGACAGTTTGGAGGTCCTGTCAGACAGTTTGGAGGTCCTGTCAGACAGTCTAGAGGTCCTGTCAGACAGTCTAGAGGTCCTGTCAGACAGTCTAGAGGTCCTGTCAGACAGTCGGTGGTCCTGTCAGACAGTCTAGAGGTCCTGTCAGACAGTTTTTAGGTCCTGTCAGACAGTCTAGAGGTCCTGTCAGACAGTTTGGAGGTCCTGTCAGACAGTTTGGAGGTCCTGTCAGACAGTTTGGAGGTCCTGTCAGACAGTCTAGAGGTCCTGTCAGACAGTCTAGAGGTCCTGTCAGACAGTTTGGAGGTCCTGTCAGACAGTCTGGAGGTCCTGTCAGACAGTCGGTGGTCCTGTCAGACAGTCTAGAGGTCCTGTCAGACAGTCGGTGGTCCTGTCAGACAGTCTAGAGGTCCTGTCAGACAGTCGGTGGTCCTGTCAGACAGTCGGTGGTCCTGTCAGACAGTCTAGAGGTCCTGTCAGACAGTCGGTGGTCCTGTCAGACAGTCGGTGGTCCTGTCAGACAACACGTCTCCACCGATAAACAGTATCATCAGTACTGACCGCTGCCGTGTCCATCTGTCTGTCCGTCTCCAGCCCTGGTGGATTCTGAGTAGGAGGAGGGGGGCTGATGGGGGCCTCGACCTGCCTCAGGGTAGGAAGGGGGGGCAGCTGGGGGAGGAAGACCAGGATGGGGTCAGAGTGTCACATGGTCTACAGGAAAGAGGGGGCTACTCCTGTCATGTGAAGGTTCAACAGTCTGCAGGTTTGTTCAAATTAAGCCTGTAAGTCACCACCTACCTTCCTAACCCCCTCACAAATTCACTAATTCATTAAGTCACTAACTACCTCTCTAACTCACTATCATTCTCTGCAACTCCCTCACTAACAGGGTGTAATGGTACACAAAATTCATGGTCCAGTAGATTTTCAGTACAGTAGAGAAACAAAAGCAAGTTAGAGAATAACATTTTGGTCCTTTACTTTAAAAAATGTAACATTGATTATTACTGACATAATTAATACTGAAACAGTTTGGTTGCTGCATTGGAAAAGAAAAACATTTCTGTTTCTTGCCAGGAGGCTAAGCCAGCTAGCATACATCCATGAGCATGCTACAGCTAAGTGGTGCACCACCAAAACGCTCCGGGTGGAACTTGTGCTGTAGAATTATTGTTCTGTGTGGCGCCCTGCTGGCCTGATGGTTAAGGCGCATACCACATAACCGCAACATCCCCGGTTTGACTCCCGGCCGGGGGACCTGTGTTGTCATACCCTTCTCTGTCTCTACACTGTCAAATAAAGGCAAAAAAGAGAATTATTGTTCCACATGTTGGAGTAAGTGGATTATTAAATTATTTTGACATTAAATATGGAGCATACCGAACTGAGGAAGTCACTTACTGAACGGTTTGTGACGAATACATATACCGTTACACCCCTGCTCACCACCTACCACACTTGCTAAGTCAGCAACTACCTCACTAAGTCACTAATGACCTCACTAACTAAATAATTAACTACCTCAGTAACTTGCCCACTAACTCTCTCCCTAATTCATCAACTAACTCACTAATGACCTCACTAACCCCTCCCTAACAAGCTAACTAAATAACTACCTCATTATCTCACTAACTTAACCAGTAATTCACTCACTAATTAGTGCTGAAACAGCAGCATCTAGTGGACATCAGAGGAACTGCAGCTGAGGAGGCTGCTGATTGGAGCAAAAACCTGCAGCCTGTCAGACCTCCTCCAATCAGCTGGCAGGTCTATTTCTCCCCGCAGCCAATCAGAGATGGAGAAAGTCTTACCATGCACGGGGGGGTCCTGGCTCAGGTAGGGGGGGTAGTGCTGGTAGGAGTAGGAGGCCTCCTGAGAGGTGGCGGGGTACGCCTGCTGCTGCTGCTGCTGCTGCCAGCAGCTCTGATGGTACCACTGAAGAAGAGACACGGAGGTCATTAAAGGAACAGTCCAGCAGATTTAAGATGTTAAACGTTTTTCCTCTTTTCTGTCTGACAGAGAGTTTTGATTTCATGTGTTCAGGTTTGAAGATTTCTGCCTCAAACAATAAAACAGCTGAGTGGAGTTTAGTTTGTGCTTTGAAAGAAAAGTTCAGATTCCACATTCCAGGTTTATACAGTAGAATTGTTTGTAATAACGCCGCCCTTATGGATGAATCCTGAGCTCCATCAGTGCTGTCAGGACATTTTTATTTTAAGGAGCTGAAAGTCTGAGATAAGCCTACCACCCCAACTCTCTGAAGACACTAATAATTTCACTAACAGTGTGTGGCTGTTAGCGCTGGTCTTTTTTGCAGCAAGGCTCATTTGCATAGAAAGGGGCCAATTTTGTGCCAAATGTTTACCAAATCTCAGTTATATACGAGCAAATAGCATTTGCTTGGCAGCACAGTTTGGGGTGCATTTCAACCTTTGCAGGTGCTTTGTGAATTATACGGCTTCTTTTTGTCTTATGTGCACAGGTTTAGCAGCAATCATTTTGTGAACTGGCCCTCAGTGTTCAGTGTGTAGTTTTGTGTGTCAAAAGATAACTCAGTATATTAGTTTTTTTCAGTAATTTCCTAAAAGCAGCTGCTGTGTAACTTTTAATTCTCTAGTTCTTCTTTAATTAAGGACGTTTCTTTGAAAGGGTAATGTGATTTGGTATACAGTATACACGAATGTTCATTATAGAGTTTTTCAGAAACAAACTAATATGCTAAAATGTAGTTTGACACACAAAACTACACACTGAAAACTGAGTATTTTACAATTTTTACAATTTTTTTTACAAACAAGCAGACGTTTTTATCCAAAGCAACGTACATCTGAGAGCTGATACCACACAAGCAGGGATCTAGTCAGGAGAGAACAACATGAGGAAGTGCCATAAAGGTAAGTTCAGGTCTGATAGGATGTAGGTGCCAACAGGCAGAGCACAGAGGCGATGCATAGAGAGCATAGAAGTAGATTTTTTTTCTTTCTTCTTTAGTCCATCAGGTGCAGAGGTGTTCGTGAAAGAGCTGGGTCTTTAGTCTTTTCTTAAAGATGGAGAGGGACTCTGTGGATCAAACACAGTTTGGTAACTCGTTCCACCACTGGGGAACTACAGAAGAAGAAGAGTCTGGCTAGGGACTTAAGGGCCTGCTGTGGTACCAGGCACCTTTCATTGGCAGAGCGTAGTGAATGTAGACCTGAATGAGGGAGTTCAGGTAGGCAGGAGCTGTTTAACCGAGTGTCAGGGTTCTGAGTTTGATGCAGCAGCAGCTGGGAGCCAGTGGAGGGATATGAACAGCGGGGTGACGTGCTGTTTTGGGCTGGTTGAAGACCAGACGTGCCGCCACGTTCTGGATCATCTGCAAAGGTTTGAACGTACATGCAGGGAGGCCTGCCAGTAAGGAGCTGCAGTAAGGAACTGCAGTAAGGAGCTGCAGTAATGAGCGTGATATTATGAGAGCCTGAACCAGGAGTTGTGCTGTATGCTTAGACAGGTAGGATCTGATCTTCCTGATCTTGTACAGGGCAAATTGACACCACCGAGCAATCGAGGCCACGTGAACCTTAAAGGTTAGTTGGTCATCAATCATGACACCCAAGTTTCAGGCAGACTTTGTGGGCATGAGTTGGGTTGATTCCAGCTGGATGCTGATGTCTTGTTGTATAGAGTGACTGGCTGGGATGACAAGAAGCTCAGTCTTAGAGAGGTTAAGCTGAAGGTGGCGTTCTTTCATCCCTGCTGAGATATCGACAAGGCATGATGAGATCCAAGCAGAGACTGTGTGGTCTTCAGCGGGAATGACAGGAAGAGCAGGGTATAGTCAGCATAGCAATGGTATTAGAAAACATGGGAGTGGATGATTGCACCAAAGAGGTGGTGTACACTAAGAAGAGAAGGGGACCATTTTCTGTCAGTTAAAGATCTAATTAAAAAAGTAAAGTTCTAATTTGTACCGAACTGTCAGAATTTGCTGCTGCTTTGAGTCTTACCTGAACTCCCAGGTTGAAGTAATACTGGAGGACTCTGCAGTCTGCACACACACACACACACACACACACAGTAACATGAATAACAGATCTGATTAGTCTGAAAAGTCAAACATGGAACCATGACCTCTGTGACCTCCGTGACCTCTGACCTCGGGGTAAATCACTGCCGTTAGGATCATAGGAGTAAGGGGGCGGAGTCACCACAGTGCAGAGAGGCTCACCCAACTCGTTAACCAACCAGGGGGAGGCAGCCGGGATCGCCATGGCAACTACAGACAGGAAACAAGGAGTGATGTCGGACAGCTGCATGTGCGTGTGTACCTGAGCGAGGCTCTGTGTGTGTGTGTGTGTGTGTACCTGAGCGAGGCTCTGTGTGTGTGTGTGTACCTGAGCGAGGCTCTGTGTGTGTGTGTGTGTACCTGAGTGAGGCTCTGTGTGTGTGTGTGTGTGTGTGTGTGTACCTGAGTGAGGCTCTGTGTGTGTGTGTGTACCTGAGCGAGGCTGTGTGTGAGCAACTGGCTGCAGGTGAGCAGCTGCAGGTACACGAGATGATGAGGAGGAGGGGGAGGAGGAAGAAGAGGAAGGTGAAGAACAGATGACAGCCAACGGCTTCACTACCTGAAACACACACACACACACACACACACACTTCATATGTTGTGACTGTATTTTCTGTAAATATTATTTCACATGATGGTCTAAAATCATCTAATTAAAATATGTTGAATCTAATAACTGCAGAAACATCTGGAGGCCTCATCTCGTTATGTCTGAGTATCTACAGGAAACAGCGTCACACTGAATTCTGTGTCCTGATGAGTGCTGGAAGAAGTACTCAGATCCTTTACTGCAGTAAAAGTACCAATACAGCAATGTAAAAATACTCCATTACAAGTAAAAATCCTCCTACAGTAAAAGTACATAAGTATTATGAGCTTGATGTAGTTAAAGTATTGCAGTAAAAGTACATAAGTATTATGAGCTTGATGTAGTTAAAGTATTGCAGTAAAAGTACATAAGTATTATGAGCTTGATGTAGTTAAAGTATTGCAGTAAAAGTACATAAGTATTATGAGCCTGATGTAGTTAAAGTATTGCAGTAAAAGTACACAAGTATTATGAGCTTGATGTAGTTAAAGTATTGCAGTAAAAGTACATAAGTATTATGAGCTTGATGTAGTTAAAGTATTGCAGTAAAAGTACATAAGTATTATGAGCTTGATGTAGTTAAAGTATTGCAGTAAAAGTACATAAGTATTATGAGCTTGATGTAGTTAAAAGTATTGCAGTAAAAGTACATAAGTATTATGAGCTTGATGTAGTTAAAGTATTGCAGTAAAAGTACATAAGTATTATGAGCTCGATGTAGTTAAAGTATTGCAGTAAAAGTACATAAGTATTATGAGCCTGATGTAGTTAAAGTATTGCAGTAAAAGTACATAAGTATTATGAGCCTGATGTAGTTAAAGTATTGCAGTAAAAGTACATAAGTATTATGAGCTTGATGTAGTTAAAGTATTGCAGTAGTGGTTTTGCAGGAACTTTCCAGCACTGTTCCTGATGAATAACAGCTGCATGTCACACAACATCTTCATCACACTTCACTGCAGATTTACTCTGATGGTTATTACCAAACGGCTCCACAGTCTTCATTTTACTTTTACAAAGTTGAGTAAACAGCAGAAACATAAAGTAAATCAGTATCTGCAGTGAGCAGCTTTGCCTTTAAAACAGCAGCAGGTCTCCTCGGTACACCTGCACACAGGTTTTCAGGTACTTGGCAGGTCGGTTGTTCCTGCATCTTGGAGAAGTTGCCACAGTTCTTCTGTGGATTTCGGATGACTTTAGATGCTCATTGTTGACACTGATTGTGAATCTTACTGTCAAATCAAATTATGACAGAGAAAAGGCCCCCCCATTAGTTTCCTTTAGTGAAAACGATGTGCGTCTGTAAATAACCAACATGTGTAAAATACAAACATACAGAAAACATGACGTCAGTGTCTTTGATGGTCGCTCTGATTTTATAGTTATGATGTTGTAGGAAAGGTTAAATTGGGTTTATTAAGGCCCAAGCAACAAGTGGTGCGAAGGTCCAAGCTTCCCTACACAGTCCTGGGATATTCTGCCACTAGGGGGTGCCACAAACGTGAAGGTTTACATCTTGTCATTGGCTATATGGATTCGTGTGAAATTTGGTTTGCACAATCTAGTGTGATGACTCAGTCAATGCATAAAATTTGGTTATGATTGATTCAAGTGGGTGTGGCTTATTACAACTAATCTAAATTTCTAGACATTTCACATTCCAGATTTCAAAAAATCTAAATAAATCCCCTGTACGTCCTACAGAGCTGACATTTTTTCACTACATCCACTGAATCGTGACAAAAGTTTGCCTCACTGCAACCTTCAGTCAATTCAGAAGTCCATTACTCAATCAATTAACATCTACATCTCCACAAGTCTTCATTCATATGCTACCAAAAGTGACACAGACATTCTTTGGATATTAGATATCACGTTTCAAATGGTGTTCAGATCAGTCAAACACGTGATGTCACTGCCTCCAGTTGTGAGAAGGTGTGAGGCACCAAGTCTCCCAGTGGTGCAGTCAATAAGTCACCTTCTTTTGTGTTTTGTGCACACGTATAATTTGCACGTGTAAAAAGTTTTTGTAGCTGCAGAAATATTTTGTGTATGTGTAATTAAAATTTATGCAGGAATATTTTCAGCAGTGAGAGACGGACACACAAATTTCCTACCTGCGTGTGTGACACTGAAGTTACAACTACAAACTGCAAGTTACGAGTACAAATTTTGACCCTGTTTTTACGTCTGAATCTGATTGGTCAAATGCAGAGTGAATCTGTCCAATCAGAGGGCAGATGGTTCCGTTGCGTTCATCCCCCCCTGCTTGAAAGATGGATGACAGTGCGGGCTCTCCCATGACCCAGGTGGGTTTAATTGTACTTGAGGATGCTGTAGATATTTATGGTAAACATTTAATGTGTTGTGTATTTAGCTGGAGTTAGTTTGCTGTTATTGTAACACAGTCGTCTAAATGCATATTTTCAAGTTAAGGAAGGCTGCTTTATGTACCCAGAATAGAACAGTAATGTAGCTTTCTGTTAGCAAATGTCTGCTAGCGTTACCAAAGTAGCAGCATCAACGCTGCCAAGGAACTTTTCTAGCTGAAGGCAAACCAATCACTTAGCCGTTTAAATAATGTAAGCATTGCTTGGCTAACCATTAAAACGTGCTTCTGAGAAAAATTGCCCTGAGCCTGTTGCATCTCCAGATGGATCAGCAGTTGATGTTATTGTATGACTGTAATGTGTTGCCCTGCCATTGATGATGTTGAAGCTTTATTTCTAACATCTTTCTAATATATCCAGTCTTCCCTTGTGCCAATACATAAAATCGTTTAATTTGTGTGTAGTTGCTAAATACATGAGTAAGAAGCAGTGCTGTTTTAGTGGACATGTCTGCAGCTTTGTGTGACCTGATAATATCACCCATTTGCTAGTATGCATGAGTTTTCATTCTCATATTTCAGATACTGAAGGAGGCCAAAGACTATAGCTCCATCCCAAAAGTTCAGAGGACCATGGTAATAAAATGAGTCTAGAATGCCACAGCTTTGATCCAGAAGGCCAGATGATCCACATCAGCCTAGTTTTCGGTCTGCTGTACCAGCCTCGACCACTCAGGAGCCACTGTAGACCCAGATCAGCAGGAGGCATGACACTGAAGAGGTGGTTGTCCCACTTTAGTCATACATACAAAATATGAATATTGTTCATCCAGTTAATCTATTTGCATTAGTATCAGTTCTGGTCAAACTGTCAGTGCTGCTTTCTGAAAACAGAAAAGCAACAAAGTATTTTAAAACAATACAGGCCACATCTGTGTAACTTTTCTTTTTTTCTTAGCATGTAAGGATTCAGTATGAGGATTCTTTGAGATGTTTAATTGTATTTCTTCCAGAGGCCACAGACACAGAGGCTGCCCCGGCATCAGATGATTCCACAGTCACCCACCACATCAAGCTACATATCTGCCATATTAAATTAGCCTCTATATAGCTGTTCATTTATATTTGTGACACTTAATCCAACCTTCTGTATATATTTATTCTGGAGCCAAATAAATTCTTACAACGGTAAAAAGTCATAATTAATTTTGTTTAGCTTCTTAAAGACTGCATGTCATGATTGACTGTTAATTGATTTGTTCATGCCATTAGTCTAAATGAGGGTGAGGATCTATTAAAAATAGTTTATGGTACAATGATGTAACAAACATGTATTTGCTCAAAAACAATTCAGTGTAGTCACTTTATTGTAAGAGAAACAAGAGCACAAGAAATATTACATAGCAAATAAAACGTACATAAGTAACCTATTTACAGTAAAAAGCACCTCAAACTGTTTAAAAAACTGTTGAAAAACTGAATTGAAAGCTACATCCTCATACAGATGAAACTGCTCTCTGTGACACTCTGGATATCAGATTCTCCAAAAACAGCTATTTGGGATGACAAGTGTGACCTGGACCAAAAGTTCCACACTGCCATGCAAATACTGTCAGTTATCCTCCGCTGTGTCCGGCAGGTCAGCTGTTACCTGGGTGTCACTCCCTCCTGCAATAAGTGTGCCTCCATACGCAGCAGTGTAGGAATTTTCTCTAGTCATTGGCTGTAGCATTTCTTCTCCACAGCTGTCAGTATTTTCCTGCATTTCTGACTAACACACTGAGCAGGACCCTCAGCACCAGGACCAACACACCCTCTGCCTGTTTCCCACCGTCCCTGCTGTGCTCCTGTCCACTGCTCACACTTCCACCCGACCGTCGGCTCGTAGAAGCACCTACAGGGATGAATTCCCCATCAGCTCCACCTGTGCCAACAAACAGAATAAGATTAAAATGCAAACTAATCGCAGCACAGAAAATATAATCAACTTCCTGCAAATTTACTGGCTTACTGTTACCATCAACCTTACCTAAGCTAATAGCTAATGCTAACTTTAACTTAGTAAGCAAGTCAATATGAACCCACAGGAAATGAAATCCCACAGGAGCTAGACTGTCTAAAATCCACTAAATTGTGAACATTAAGGAGTGTGCTAATGTTCATGTCTAACTGTGTGTGATTACGGTACATGTCTCCATTCTTCGTTTGCCTTCAGCTGGAAAAGTTCCTGCCAGCGTTGATTCTGCTACTTTGGTACTTGAAAATATGCATTTGGACGACTGTGTTGCCTTATAATAACAGCAAACTAACTGCAGCTAAATACACAACACATTAAATGTTTACCATTAATATCTACAGCATCCTTAAGTACAATTAAACCCACCTGGGTCATGGGAGAGCCCGCACTGTCATCCATCTTTCAAGCAGGGGGGGATGAACGCAACGGAACCATCTGCCCTCTGATTGGACAGACTGACTGTGCGTTTGACCAATCAGATTCAGGCGTAAAAACAGGGTCAAAATTTGTACTCGTAACTTGCAGTTTGTAGTTGTAACTTCAGTGTCACACACGCAGGTAGGAAATTTGTGTGTCCGTCTCTCACTGCTGAAAATATTCCTGCATAAATTTTAATTACACATACACAAAATATTTCTGCAGCTACAAAAACTTTTTACACGTGCAAATTATACGTGTGCACAAAACCTTTTCACACATACACAAAATATTTCTACAGCTGCAAAACTTTACCACACATTAACAAACCATTTCACAAGCTCAACATACTTATGACAATTATTTGATTCCATAGTTTACCTGCTGCGTGTGTGTGTACCTGCTGCGTGTGTGCGTGTGTACCTGCTGCGTGCGTGTGTGCGTACCTGCTGTGTGTGTGTGTGTGTGTGTGTGTGTATACCTGCTGTGTGTGTGTGTGTGTGTGCCCCTGCTGTGTGTGTGTGCGTGCCCCTGCTGTTTGTGTGTGCGTGCACCTGCTGTTTGTGTGTGCGTGCACCTGCTGTTTGTGTGTGCGTGCACCTGCTGTTTGTGTGTGCGTGCACCTGCTGTTTGTGATTACCTGCTGCGTGCGTGCGTGCATCTGCTGCGTGCGTGCGTGCATCTGCTGCGTGCGTGCGTGCGTGGGTGCGTGCGTGAGTGAGTGCGTGCGTGCGTGCGTGCGTGCACGCACCTGCTGCGTGCACGCGCGTACCTGCTCTGTGTGCATGCGTGCATGCGCGTACCTGCTGCGTGTCTGAGTGTACCTGCTGCAAGTGTGTACCTGCTGCGTGTGTGTACCTGCTGCAAGTGTGTACCTGCTGCAAGTGTGTACCTGCTGCAAGTGTGTACCTGCTGCGTGTGTGTACCTGCTGCGTGTGTGTACCTGCTGCGTGTGTGTACCTGCTGCGTGTGAGTGTACCTGCTGCGTGTGTGAGTGTACCTGCTGCGTGTGTGAGTGTACCTGCTGCGTGTGTGCGCGCCTGCTGTGCGTGTCTGTGTGCGTAGCTGCTGTGTGTGTGTGTGTGTACCTGCTGTGTGTGTGTACCTGCTGTGTGTGCGCGTGTGTGTGTACCTGCTGTGTGTGCGCGTGTGTGTGTACCTGCTGTGTGTGTGTGTACCTGCTGTGTGTGCGCGTGTGTGTGTACCTGCTGTTTGTGTGTGTGTGTACCTGCTGTTTGTGTGTGTGTGTACCTGCTGTTTGTGTGTGTGTGTGTGTGTACCTGCTGTTTGTGTGTGTGTGTGTGTGTACCTGCTGTTTGTGTGTGTGTGTGTGTGTACCTGCTGTTTGTGTGTGTGTGTGTGTGTACCTGCTGTTCGTGTGTGTGTGTGTGTGTGTGTACCTGCTGTTTGTGTGTGTGTGTGTGTGTACCTGCTGTTTGTGTGTGTGTGTGTGTGTACCTGCTGTTTGTGTGTGTGTGTGTGTGTACCTGCTGTTCGTGTGTGTGTGTGTGTGTGTACCTGCTGTTTGTGTGTGTGTGTACCTGCTGTGTGTAGCTGTAATTCATCTCTGCTCTTGTTGGTGAGTCAGTGGTGCCTCCTTCCTGTTCGTCCTTTGACAATAAGAAAAAACATCTAGTTTTATGTGTCTTGAAAAACATTTTTACAGAAAATGGGATTTAAATATTAAAACTTTACCAAGACATAAATGATCAAATCTACTGTGTATTAGAATAAAGATAGGCAGAATAAGTAAATATAGGCAGTGGCCTTAATGTGTGTGTTTTTAGATAAATTCCACATTTATGGAGCCCTGCAGGATATAAACAGTCACTGTTTGTGTTAAAAACACTGTCCTCTCTCTTTCAGTGTAGCTTCATGACATCACTGATCATGTGACCTAATCATCTGAGAGGTAAGGTGTGTTACCTGGTTGGTAGAGGGCTCAGCAGCAGCGTAAACACCTGATGTCTGGTAGCTCTGATCTGAAACGGAGTAAATTTGAGTCACTTTCTGTTTTTAACAGCCAGCTGTTTGTAACGATGTCATACAGTCCGGTCATGTGACTCACCCTGAGTGCTGTAGATGTACTCGTCTGTGTACTCAGCTGACAGACACAAACAACTCACATTAGAAGTTTTACACACCTGTTCATTCTCAAAGAAAAGTTCATTAATGCTGTTTGCTGATGAAAAGTACAATATTCAGTATGAAGTGCATTTCCACAACAACAACAACACAGGTCACACTTTACTGTAAGTCATTTTATCTATCATTAATAATCAGAATATAAACAGTTGATTAACGTTTATAACTCTCTATAATGTTATTAGCAGATTTCATGTTCAGTATTTATTATAATTTCTCCTATGAAGACATTTTACAGCTGTGTTTTATTATATTGTCATTCATCTGTTTATACAGCAGCAAACACTTCTGGGTGTCCAGTTTATAGAGTTATAGTTATTGACTAATACATTAATAAACACATATCTGCTGACAGCTGCATTATAGTGAGTTATAAACCAGTTATTAACTGTTTATAGACTGATTATTGATACATTATAGTGAGTTATACACCTTTATTAACTCTTTATAGACTGATTATTAATGATTAATGATGGGGAACTTACAGTAAAACGTTACCAAATCACAATATTTATCTTGAAATTTTCAAAATAAAAGCCTCCAAGAGGAGTAAGGGATTATCCCCATTGAGCTGCTTTTAATGTGAAACCTGGGCAGGTGTTGAATTAATTACTGAATAAATGAAAACAGCAGAACAGTTCTTAGAAATAAAGGCAGGTTCTGTCTCCTATCAGAATTCATGCTGCAGCAGGTGTTTGTTTAATTTGCTCCCTTTGATCCATTTTAAAATGTATTGCTTATTGATTAGATATATTTATTGATTGCTCACCCTGGTCCTCCACGGTGCTTGTGTCCTCCTGGTCCTCCTCGGATGAACAGACGGGGGTGTTTCCGGGTGGGGGTGCAGGTGGGAGGGGCCCCGAGCCTCTCTGGACTCTGTAGGAGGAGCCAGCTGGAGGGGGCGGGGCTCCCATGTTGGGGGGCGGAGCCACACCCGGGCCCTGTGGAACCAGGTGTGATTCAAGTCACGTCTCAACCTTCAACCCTCAACCTACCAGTCAAAATCTTTATCCAAACTATACCATAGTGGCCCAAATATAAGATGATATTTTACTCTGGAAATTACATTTGAAAAAGTGGGGTCGTCTTATATTAGTGGTCCAGGCAATTACGTGTTCACAACATCAGATCTTTTTTTGAATGGAAGTAGCAGGGTAAAACTGACTCCTACACAGTGTTGCATTATGGGTTGTTTGTATCATTATTGTTGCTAGGCTAGTGAGTGGCTTAAAGTCTGTTTATAGTGAGTGTGTTAGAGTCAGTCAGCACTAACTGTGTTTGGTTAGTCCAGTTTAACCTGCAGGACTTTCTGCCAAAGAAGAAAAATTCATGACAAGTGAAAACGAGTCCAGTGTCCAAAGCTTGGTCCGGACCAAGGTCTGGACTTTGAGAAGCCCTGAGCTAATCTCTACAGTCTGTGCAGTGCAGAAAGGTAGGCTAATCCTAACCCAAATCTGCATTTTCGCTTGGGTGTTCATTTCGGACCTTATTCTTATGTCAGATTTGTTTTTGCGAGTACTCGAGTACTCTATAATAATTTAATGAGAGTCCTCGAATACTAAAATTACTTAAAATGCCCATCCTTAGTATTCAGTTGGTTTCAACCTGCAACCTCACCACTAGATGCCACTAAATCCTACACACTGGTCCTTAAAAAATTATGTATCAATAATCATGTATTACTGTTCACTGTGTCATGTGGCTCTTTTTTATTCTCACCGGCAGCGGAGGGAAAATGGTGTCATTGGCATCGTCCAGCTGGTAGTATGCAATGGCTGCATCCATTTCAGCCGGCTCATCCACCGTCTCCGCTGGGAAACCAAACTGACACTCTTTATTCAGAGCCGCCGCCAGCTGACGCCGACTGCGACTGAACAACACACAAACAAATATAAACAAACTGATCACATTCTCTCAGATATAAAGGCACTTTTGAATTAAATGTACAGTAGGGACCACAGAGAAGTAGTCTTCGGTATATATGAGAGAAAAATTAATAGCACATCATCTCAAGAAATAAATAAGGCCTTTCAACGATTCAATGAACACTTATATGTCACTGTCAAGCCAGGATCAGGAGAAGCTGAATCAGTTTTTTTCTAACATAAAATTTCCAAAATTATCTCAGCATCAAATAAAGTCCCTGGATGCACCAATTACTGAAGACTAAGTTAGACAAGCCATTGCAGCTATGAAAATGGTAAAGCGTGGACAGCTTTCCCATTGAATATTAAAAGAATTTTTTGGACATATTGGCTCCTATCTTAACAAATGTTTATCTGGAAGCATTTAATCTGGAGTCTTTGCCTAATACATTTAATGAAGCATTACTATCATTGATTTCAAGAAAGATAGAGATACACCTATAAGACCTATAAGCCTAATTAATGTTGACTGTAAAATACTGACTAAAGTATTAGCTTCATGATTAGAGAAAGTGTTGCCATCTATAATTAATGCTGACCAGGTTGGCTTCATCAAAGAAAGGTTCTCAGCTGACAATTTAATATATTTAATATGTAATTTAATATGTAATAACTCTTCAAGTATTGCCCAGTCACTGCCATCTCCCTGGATGACAGGGTGGAATGGAGATTCCTCTGTACAGCTCTGTCATTCTTTGGGTTTGTTGTTGTCTTTAAATCGTGGATCAGTACTGTGTATAAAAACTCTAAGGCTGCTGTTATTACAAATGGCATAATTTCCCCATTCTCCATTCTCCCCTCGCTCCATTGTTATTCACAATTTTTTTGGAACCTCTGACAATCATAATTAGAGCAGATCCAAATATTAGAGGGGTGAAGGGAGCTGGAAAGGAGCATAAACGTTTTATGCTGATGATATTTATTACTTATTAGCGACCCCTCCAACTCCCTACCCCCATTAATGAATGCTATCCAACTATATTCTGAGTTGTCCGGTTACAAAATCAACTGCAGTAAATCTGAGGCTATTCCATTGTCAAAATATTGTAATTCAAATTTAGTGTCTCAGTTCAATTTTAAATGGGTGCCAGTTGAAATGATGTATCTAGGGGTTAAACTCAGTTTGAATCTGGAAGAAATAATTACTTAAAGTTATGACCCACTATTGGGCAAAATAAAAAATAATCTAGATAAATGGGGAGCACTGAGACTATCACTTTTAAAGGTAAAGTGAATGTAGTCAAAATGGTTGTAGCTCCTCAGTTTAATTATCTCTCGATGATGCTTTAAAGATCTCCGATTTGATTTATAAGCAGTACAGCAAAACTATCTATGATATTCTATAGGATAAACAAAACCACATAGAAACTGTGTCTGCCCCCCAACCACTTATATCAATTAAATCTAAAGTACACAAAAGAGGAGTCATTCATCAATCTGTCTTTAGTAACAGGCTATGTACCACAGTCCTTTAAAGTAGCTGTAATTAAACCTCTTCTTAAGAAGCCTATTCTGGATTCAGGTGTTTTAACCAACTACAGACCTATATCTAACCTTCCCTTTCTCTCTAAGATCCTTGAGAAAACAGTCGCCAATCAGTTATGTGACTTTCTACATAACAATAGTTTATTTGAGGATTTTCAGTCAGGTTTTAGAGCATCATAGCACAGACAGCACTGGTGAAAGTTATAAATGACCTTTAACTGCATTGGACAAAGTACTTGTCTTGTAAGCTCTTAGTGCTGCATTTGACAACATTGACCATCACATCCTATTACAGAGACTGGAACATTTAATTGGCATTAATTGAGATTATAGTCAAAGATGGCGCCAGTGTGTGTGGCCTGCGGTCTGTTTTGCTTTCAGCTCTGTTTGTGTTGTTTCTGTCATTTGTCACAAAAAATGCTAACTCTGTACTTGTTTATGATCGCCAAGCACTCTTGAACATCGGACTTGCTACCGAAAATATTTGAAGTATGACCTGGGTGGACAGAAAACTTATTTTCCCCTTTCCTATCAGGAATACCTACTAACCTATGCCGTACTCCAGTTCCCCCGCCCTGAAGGAGGTGTCATAGACGCCGGGGGAAACGCAGCAGTCTGTTGGTGAAAATTAAATCCTGTCTGGTATTGTCTCTTGGGACTAATCCCCATGGTATTTTGGCTGAATATGGATCGGATCATTGCCGTTTTGTTTCCTGGCGGTCTTTGGATCCTGTTTACACCTGGCTGGTACCTGTTGTTGGTCTGGATGAGGAGATCCAGATCCCCCGCCTTCGTTCATCTCGTCTCCACAGAGGAGGTGTGAACCCCCAAAGCCTTCAGCCGCTGGGTCAGGCACCCCAGACAGCAAACAGCCTGGCTCCAACCACAATAGCCTTGGTAAATGCTAGATCACCAGCAAATAAGACATTTATTCTAAATTATTTCTTAGTGGATCGGCTCTTCTGTGTGTGACAAACCTGGCTGAATGTCAGTGAGTCAAGCTCATTTTTTTACCGCTGGACTGTACATATTTTAACTCCCTGAGAACTACTAGACGAGGAGGAGTAGCGACTGCTTTTAAGAAAAGTTTTAACTGCAGGCAACTTCCGTTGGACTTTTACTCCAGCTTTACTGTGCGCTGTGATATAATGACCACCTAAATATATCAAGGGCTTTATCAAAGAGTTTTCTGATTTCTTGGTTAGAATTATGACAAATTATGACAGAGTTCTAATCGTCAGATTTTAATAGTCATGCCATTGGTTAAAGACTTTCTAAATCTTATTGACTTTTTCAATCTTGTACAGTCTGTGACAGGTCCTACACAGGAGCATGGGCACACACTAGTGTGATCTTGTTTTATCATGTGGTCTGCCTGTGTTTAACATTAAAGTATGTGATGCAGTTTTCTCTGATCTCTGAGATCTCTCTCCCCTGTCATATGGCTAAACCATGTCCTCCAGCTCGATGCTGTTGTAGGTTTAACTTTTTCACTACTACATTTCTCTGCTGCTTTTAAAAAAGCTGAGACTCACTCAGGGTCCCCCCTTTGTTTTAATACTGAGGCGTTAACCTCACTATTTTAGTCAATCAATTTAAAATCATGCATTCCAAACCTAAATCTGAACCATGGTTGAATGACACTACTCATGCTGTCAGGCAAGAATGCAGAAGAGCGGAACGCAAGTGGAAAAAAGACAAGTTGCAGGTGTCTTTTGACATTTTAAAAGACAGCCTGGTGCAGGTATCAGAAAATTGTCAAGGCTGAAAAGACTCTGCTCTGCTGTTTTTAACCAGTTTGAGCCTGTGTCCCTTTCTCTTCCAAAGGAAATTATTGGGCATATGACACCTTCAGCTTGTCTCACAGATGTTATCCCCCCTCGCTTTTTTAAAAGAGATTTGTGAGACTTTTGGACCAAACATCCAAACAATTATGAACAGCAGTCTTGCTTCAGGTGTTGTACCAAAAACTTTTAAGCATGCAGTAGTGCAACCATTGATTAAAAAGTCCAATCTAGACACCTCCGTCCTGTCCAATTTTAGACCAATTTCCAAACTCTGTTCCAGTCTGGTTTTAAAGCCTTTTATAGCACTGAAGCTGCTCTTTTAAAAGTTTTTAACTATCTTTTATTAGCTACTGACTCTGGAGACTTTACCATTCTCATGCTTTCAGATCTCACAGCTGAATTCCAGACAGTAGACCATAGTATCCTCATCTCTCACCTGGAGAATTGTGTTGGCATTAAAAGGTACTACTCTGGAGTGGTTCAGGTCTTACTTATCTGACAGAAATTTTTCTGTCAGCCTTGGTAACTCTGTATCCTCCTTAGCACCTCTCCTTGTGGATTCTATCTCCTTCAGGGTTCCATTCTCAGGCCAATCCTATTTTCCCTTTACTTGCTCCCCTTAGGTTCCCTTTTTAGAAAATATGGCATCTCATCCCACTGTTATGCAGATGACACGCAAATCTATCTGCCTTTGAAACGGAAAGATATGAACTGTTTAAAACCATTGTTGGACTGTCTTAAGGACATCAAAGCTTGAATGGCCTTAAATTTTTTAAACTTTAATGAGAGTAAAACTGAAGTCCTAATTTTTGGACCCAGTGGTGCCTGTGATGCTCCTCAGATGGACCTGTGTTCCCTGGAACCATATGTGAAATCTGGGTGTGATAATGGACGGTGATTTTAAATTAGACAAACAGATAAACTCAGTGGTCAAATCAAGCTTCTTCCAGCTGAGGCTTTTATCTAGGGTCAAGTCCTTCTTATTATTTAGTGATTTTGAGAGGGTTATACATGCTTTTATCTCATCCCGACTTGACTACTGTAATGCCCTTTACGTTGGTGTTAGCCAGGCCTCCCTCTCACGCTTACAGCTGGTCCAAAATGCTGCAGCTCATCTTTTAACAGGAACATGCAAGCAATAGCACATTTCCCTCGTACTGGTCTCCCTCCACTGGCTCCCTGTAAGTTTTAGGATTGATTTAAGATTTTATTGTTTGCCTACAAATCATTAAATTGCTAGCTCCAACCTATCTCTCTGACCTTTTACAACCACATGTCCAATCAAGATCACTCAGGTCTGCTGACCAGTTGCGTTTTGGTTGTCCCTAGATCAAGGTTGAAGCACAGGGGAGATCGGGCCTTTGCAGTTGTTAAACCCAAACTCTGGAATGAGTTGCCTCTGCATGTTAGACTGGCTCCCACGCTGCCGGTTTTTAAATTCCATCTTAAAACACGTTTTTATTCCTTGGCTTTTAACTCCTTGGCTTTTAACTTTTGTCTGTTAAACTGGTCTTTGTGTCTTTATTGTGTTGTTTATGGCTCGTTATCTTGATTGTACAGCACTTTGGTCAACTGTTGTTTTTAAATGTGCTTAATAAATCAATTTGAGTTGAGTTGAGACATTAAAGGAACTGCATTAAGCTGGTTTAAATCCTATTTATCAGATCGATTTTAGTTTGTACACATTAACAATGAATCCTCAATGCACACAAAAGTTAGACATGGAGTTCCACAAGGTTCTGTGCTTGGACCAATACTGTTCACCTTATACATGCCTCCTTTAGGTTATATTATTTGGAAAACTGAAGTTATTGTGTTTGGCCCTAAACACCTTAGAAACACATTATCTAGTGATATAGCTACTCTGGATGGCATTACCCTGGCCTCCAGCTCCACTGTAAGGAATCTGGGAGTTATCTTTGACCAGGATATGTCCTTTAACTCCCACGTAAACACATTTCAAGGACTGCTTTTTTTTACTTACGTAATATTGCAAAAATCAGGCACATCCTGTCTCAAAAAGATGCAGAAAAACTAGTTCATGCATTTGTTACTTCTAGGTTGGATTATTGCAATTCTTTATTATCAGGCTGCCCTAACAAGTCTCTAAAGACTCTCCAGCTGGTCCAGAATGCAGCTGCACGTGTACTAACAAAAACTAGGAAAACAGATCATATTTCTCCCATTTCAGCTTCGCTACATTGGCTTCCTGTAAAATCCAGAATAGAATTTAAAATCCTTCTCCTTACCTACAAAGCTCTTAATGGTCAGACACCATCATATCTTAAAGAGCTCATAGTACCTATTACCCCACTAGGGACCCCGTGCTGCTGTGGTCCTGCTTGACACCCACACCTGCTATTATTATTGTTAGTCATATTTCTATTATAATTATTCTTGTTATTGTTATTATTGTTGTTACTATGCTTCTCTCTGTCTCTCTCCCCCTCTCTCCTTCTTTCTCTCTCAACCCAGCCGGTCGAGGCAGATGGTGCCCACCTAGAGCCGGTTCTGCTTGAGGTTTCTTCCCGTTAAAAGGGGAGTTTTTCCTTGCCGCTGTTGCCAAGTGCTGCTCTATGTGAAAAGTGCCCTGAGATAGCTTCTGTTGTGATTTGGCACTATATAAATAAAACTGAATTGAATTGATAAGAAGAAGCCCAGAATCAAAATGATTAAGATGTGTATGGATGGAGACAAAGGAGGACCAAATGTCAGGGCGTATGATCTATCTTTTGAGACAACCAAATGAGCTAAACATTGGGTTAAAGCTGATCTGGATTTAGACTGGGTAACTACAGAACAGAGCCTGGCTACGCCATATTGTCCATTACCATTCTATCACAACAGGTGGAAGATAAGAAATCTAAATCCCATACTGTCTTACTAAAGGAGTGTGTGGAGTACAATCCATAAAACTTGTAAAATGTCACATTTAAACCAGTCATACTCCTCATTCTGGAATAATCCTAAAATATGCATTAGAAAAAGAATGGTGTACTGGAAAGAATGACAGTCTTAAGGAGTAAATATAATTGGTGATTTGTATGAGATATTTATGTCATATCTGGACCTGCAGAGAAAATATAAACTTGTAAGTAAAGGGAATTTCAGGAAATATTTACAAATGAGACACTGTATTGGTAGTACATTCAAGAATGGTGAATGTATGATCCTTCCAGTGAAGCTGGCTGATGGAGGCGTCCTGAACGGCACTCTAACCCCCCGCCACCTTAAACAAAGTCTATATGGTCTAAGGTGATTCATAATAGTACAAATAAAAGCGATTGCTTTTTGTTGCTAAGCTCAACAAAAGGACATGGCCACCAGCCCCCGCAGCAACAAACTGTGACAAAAAGTGACAACAAAGACAATGCCGAATCAAATGGTATAGGAAAAAAGCAGACTCAACTCAACATGATTCTACAAGAACTTAAAGACTCCCGAACAGAAATTCAACAGTTCCGAACTGAAACAGCGAGACATTTCAAAGAATTGAGGGAGGAAATCAAAGAAGTCAGAACAGACTTGGGCTAAGTGGAAGGGAGATGGACATGAGATACGTATTTGGCATTGATACACATGTTACAGACGCAAAGAGAATTCATCAAGAAATATGAAAATCTAGGAGGCTGAAGTCGCAGAGAAAATATAAGAATTCATGGAATCAAAGAGGGGAGTGAAGGTGAAAATCCCATGACATTTTATTGGGAATCTGATATAGGAAAAGCTGGGCATCACAAACAACCTGCAAATTGTCTGAGCACACTGCTCTATGGCTCCAAAAGAAAAGGTGGGCACAAGACCAAGATCTTTAACACGGTTCTTAAAGTATAATACACACCAGCGGGTCCTTATCACAGCATGAGCAAAGAAGGAGATCTACATAGACAAAGCAAGAATCTTTTTTGATCAAAATTATCTGGCCACTGTCCAAAAAGAGAGAGCCAAATATAAACCAATACAAAGGAAACTGTACAAACTCCAGACTAAGTCTCATGTAATAAACCGGCGAAGCTGAAAGAGTTATCTATGACAATCCCCAAGCAGTGGTGAGAGGACTAGATGACATGCTGGATGATGGCTGGAAGTCGGGGAAAATGAGCTGCAACACTGGTGGATGAGGTAAAGACGAAGAATAGGGAAAATAATCGCGACTGGAAAGAGGTATTGTTTTTTATTTCCTTTTTTCTTTTGTTTATACACTTTCATCTTCTACTTTACTGCCACATAGAAATGACAATATAGGATTAAACAGAGATAAGCAGCCTATTTCAAGAACTTCTCTGTCTGAAGTAAAACAGACTGTGACATTATTTGAGAGGTTTTTTTTTTATCCACACAAGACAGAAAAATCTAGTGGCATCTACTTTATTCTGCCTGTTCTAAAATGGACTGATTACTTTACCTTTTTGTAATTTAAGCCATGTATCAAAGATAAGATGCTTTCAGCCCTGGGGGTAAAACCAAATATGATTACTTTTTGTATTTGTTTTGTATCTATGCAACTGTGTCTCATACTAAGAACATAAGGGAAAATGATCTAATGGAACTACCTACAAAGAGAAAGGCTAAGACCAAATGAAACAGGACTGACACACCAGGAAATAAAAGAATAAGCAATCACTTTATAAATATGCATTTCAAGAGGTCTTCCTTTCGCTTTCCAATAATGGTATTGTTGGGTGGGAAAGGGGACTACTCCTATTTCAAATGTTTGACTCGTGAGAGGGGGTTGGGGGGGGTTATTCATAAGACATGATATGCAAAGCGTTGATAATGTTGATAATATTATGAAAAAGAATGGGGCAAACATAAGAGTAGAGATTCCATGATGACCACACATGGAATACCTGCAACGGTCTCCCAGGAGAGGAGGCCACAGTTGAAGGTCTGTTTTCTTTTTCCTAGTTTTGTTTTCTTTATTTTGTAGTAAGTTACTGCAGTAAAGCTGATTGCAATCCAAAATGTATTGTACATAAAAACCAGAAGGTCAGGCTAAATTGTAATTCAAGGTGGAAGACTGTTTATACCATGAATCACACCCCCAGTCTAGATTACTAGCCTGAAGCTTATATCTTATAATGTAAATGGGCTAAACAACCCAATTAAAAAGGATAAAAAAATTGCAAGACATCATGTTTCTTCAGGAGACTAGATTATCAGACCCTGAGCAAGAAAAACTTAAGTTGTGTGATGCTCAAGTATGTTATTCTTCACATAGATCATCTAGAAGGGGGGTTGCAATCCTTGTTAAAGTCTGATAGAATGTATAGCTAATATATCACTAATAAATGTATACAGCCCACCAGAGGAAGGTCCTAACATGTTGAGTAAAATTATTAAAACAATAGCTTCTGAAAGTAAAGGCATGGTAATACTAGGCGGCAATCTAAATCTCATTATGTGTCCAAAGTTGGACACACAAAGCAACAGACAACATACTGCAATTCAGGCAGCTAAAGTTATGAAAAGAGCATCAACAGAAATAGGCCTAATATCAATCTGGAGAGCACTGCACCCTGATCAGAGAGACTATCTATTTTACTCCAATCCCCATGACTACTATTCCAGACTTGATTACTTTTTTATGCTCAAAAATGACCTGTTTAGGGTAAAAAGCTGTACAATTTTCTGACCTGTACCACATTATCTGACCTATCACACTAATTAATGACGTTGGCCTAGAGAAGGGAAGATCAGTCTGGAGAATGAACAATACTCTATTGCAAGACAACATTTTTAAAAATAAGAGATTGATGAGATTGATTCTATTACCCTCTGGGAAGGGGCATAAGCAGTCATCAGGGGTGAAATTATGTCTTAAATTATGTCCTTTAAAAAGAAGGAACGAGAAAAAAAGGTTTTAGAATTGGAAATCAAAATTAAATCTATGGAAAAAGAACATAAAGATAATTGACTTACG
This sequence comes from Scomberomorus guttatus, assembly GCA_038419695.1. Taxonomy (NCBI): domain Eukaryota; kingdom Metazoa; phylum Chordata; class Actinopteri; order Scombriformes; family Scombridae; genus Scomberomorus; species Scomberomorus guttatus. Next base: position 281,328 of record CM076447.1, on the reverse strand, counting down.
GAAAGGGTTGAAAGGTCTCTGACATTTACCAGACAGAAATATTACAACAGTCTGAAAGCTCTGAAACTCCTGGTTTATAAACTTAAAAAACAACAAACAAAATCCTATATAATCCTATATTTCAACACTGAACAAACAAAACAATTACAAGTAAGAGTGACACAGCACAGGAATTTGCTAGGTATTATGAAAGGCTGTATAGTCCAGACTAGTCCATGATACGCAAAATACGTAGCAAGTCTCAAGCTACCTCAAGTTACGGATGAGTAACATATAGATCTTATTCGACCTTTATAGGAAGCAGTAATGAAACTCAGGGCTGGGAAAGGTCCTGATAGTGACGGATTCTCAGGAGAGTTTTATAAGGAATTCAGAGACCAGCTCATCCCAGTCTGGACTAAGACATTTAACTGGGCAGTAAAGCAAGGAATTTGGGCAGAAACATGGAACACATCAATCATTTCAGTTATACACAAAGAAGGGAAATCCCCAACAGATTGTGCCTCATATAGACCTATATCACTTATAAACACATATCAGAAAATATTTAGTGGAATAATAGTTGACAGACTTAAGAAGATAGTTCCAAGTATCATTAATACAGATCAAACTGGGTTTATAATGGATAGACAAATATCAGATCATGCTGGACGCACTTCAAACATCATGGAATATGTTAAAAATCCACAAAGACAAACATTGCTTCTTACCCTCGTTGCAGGAAAGGCCTTTGATCGGGTAATCTGGCCATACATCTTTATGTAAGGCTTTGGCTTCCATAATACATTTATTAATTGACTTAAAGCTGTACCACAAGCTTTCAATCTGCATAGAGGAACCAGGCAAGGGGACCCTCTGTCTCCTTTAACTTTTGCTCTTAGCATCGAACCTTTAGCAGAGAGTATACGACAACAGAGAGAGATCGAGGGGGTAACAATAGCAGATCAGGAAAATAAATTTGCGTTATATGCTGATGACATTATTCTATATATCAGAAATCTGGAGAGATCTCTCCCTGTTTTAATGAGTACAATTAGTAGTATGTCAGGTTATAAACTGAACATACAAAAATCAGAGTCCATGATTCTGGGTGACCCAGTTTCACTAACAGTAAAAAAGATGTTTAATTGGAAATGGGAACAAGAGAGAATTAAATACCTTGGCATTGTCATCCCCAAGAAGTTGGAACATTTATTTAAATTAAATTTGGGGAACCTAGAGTTACAGCTTAAAGAAGACATGACCAGATGGAAAATGATACCATTGACATTGGCTTGTAAAATTGATGTGATTAGAATGAATGTGCTTCCTCGTTTTTTATTTCTCTTTCAGATGCTCCCCCTGGTAATTGACAGTGTTACTTTTAAACACTGGGATACAATGTTTACCATATTTCTATGGAAAAATAAAAAAGTAAGGATCAAACTGAAAACATCGAAAGTGTCCAAAGAAGAAGGCAGACTTGCCTTAAATCTGATTGATCTTAAAAACTACTATCTGGCAGCACAAGTACAGTCTATTAGAATTTGGATGCAAGAAAATTCAACTGTCAAATGTAGATCAATTGAAGCAAGTCCAACAGAAAACCAACCTTTAGCTTTAGGAATAAGAAGAAATGTTACAAAAAGGACAGAGAATACCTGGGTTAATTAAATTTGTAGGTACAATATTAAAACTTGATGAGGACCTGTTAGCTCTCAGGGAGATAGAACAAGACCCAGAATTTACAAACAACAAAACAGACAAAACATTTTATCACTGGAAGAAGAAAGGCCTGATTTTCTTTGAACATTTTATCAACGATGACGGACTTGATTCTTTTGAAAATCTCTCCCAAAAATATGATTTACCAGTCACATTTTTTCAGCTACCTTCAGGTTAGAAGTTATATAAGAAGCAGTCAGGTTTATAGGTTAACTTGCATACTAAGGTTGGGTACTGAACTCATTACTTCACATTCATATTTGATCAATCGGTGCCAAATTTCGGTACCTTGCGGGACTGAAAGTGAGTGCGGCCCCGACATAAGTTTTAAAAACACACATTTACTGACTGAAGCGTTCCACACGGAGGCTCCGACACTGACAGGAGCATCAACCCGCGGATGCAAAGAGACATGACAGATCCATTTTACCAAAACGCATAACTAGCAGCTAGTTAGCATGGCTAGCATTGTTAGAATAGCTGTGACTGTATAAAATAAGGTGTAGCTGCAGTGTTTCCGGTTTAACAGCACCATGCTGGGCAGGTGACAGGTGTGTTTACGATGTTTGTGTGCTCTGAAAGACATCACGACGCAGATATAAAGTCATACAGCTGACAGACTGTTAGCCTAGCATGCTAATCCTACGGTATATCTGTAATAACAAAGTAGGTGTTACTTTGTTATTAGGCCATCACCCAGTAGGCGTGCCGAATGATGGAGACCAATACACTGCCAATCAGTGTGGTACAGGGCAAGACTGAAAGAGCTAGTTTGGTACCTCAAACCCGATTACGTTATGCCATTGAGAGCTACTGTGACTAAATGCATTGAAAACACTTTGAGGTGAAGAAGGATGAGCTAAAAGTCAAGCTAACCAGGGCAGACAAGTTAGCTCTGACCACCAACTGCTGGACAGCTCTCACAAATGAAAGCTACATCACAACTTTTCTTAAAAATTAACCAGTTAGTTACCAGTCAATGGGTGTCAGTCTATCAAAAGCAAAATTAACGGAAACTGACATCCCTAGTTCAGATGATAATGAAAGTAAATCTCCCACTGGACATCAAGTACTATCTGCTGGGTATGAGCCCATTACATATAGTTGAAGACAAATACTTGGAAAGCAATCACACGCAACTGGTGTCAAACATACAAGACACAAATACAGATATGGAGGAATCTGATCAACCAAGTACATACTATGGAAAGTATAACTAATTAGAAATCAAAGACAGATAGCTGATAACAGATGGAGAAAATGGACTTAACACTGCAACCATGTGAACTAAAATGAAATTTGAAAGTATGGCCCATGTATTGACCATGTGCTTGCAGTTGTTTTGGTTTCCTTTTCTGCTGTTTTTGTTTTGTTTTTTTCTTTCTTCCCTGGTCATTGGGGAAATACGTTGATGACATACTGTATAGTGCTTTTTTTCTATTACTGTTTCACAATCAGTTTTTCTCTACCTTCAAATCTGTTAGTACTTAAAAATGAATGAACTTTTTAAAATGTATCTATTTATTATTATTATTATTATTATTCTCTCTTTCACTTAAAATGATCAATATTGGATTTATATATGATGCTTATGTTATGTTCTTTGTCTTGTTTTATTTATATTGCATGACAGAATGAGTTTCATGGATGAAATGAGTTATAAAAAAAAGCATTGAAGAATGGTGAACCACTAAGTAACCCTTTACCCTTCACATTACCTCAGGAAGTTCATAAAGCTTCTGTGTTTTACAAAGTGTTCAAACATTCCTCAGGTGATTCCTGTAATAATCTCAAAGTAATATGGCAAGACCTTGCAACTGATATTGAAAATAATGAGCGGTCAGATATTATATCAAATGTGGAAAAAACATGAGCTAGAGGGAAATTTATTAAATATAAAATAGTACATAGATATTACTGTATAATTCTATTAATAATACTGTGTAATAGTACAGATATACTGATATTACAACTAGACTTCTCAAAATGGGAATTGCTGATAAATAGATGCTGGGAGTGTACAAGCGAGCTGGGGGGTGGGGGTGGGGGGGTACTGCAGGGTCCTGATACAAGAACTCAGTTCAACACCAAGAGTATTATACAGCAGCCATGTTGGAAACCAGGGTCTGTATTGATTAAACTCAGAATCAATGGGATGAACTGCATTGAGATTTAACTTTGGACTAAAAATACTCAGCTAGGAGAAAATCATTACTTTCAGCCCTAATTGTGATGATAAAAGAACACAGAACAAACAAACATCAGAACAACAGAAATGACAGAAACATTCAGCTGTATGCGTTTGTTTTACCGTGACCTGAAGGCGTAGTTCTCATAGTCGTGGTAATATCGTCTACCAGGGTGGTAATAGGTCAGCTGTGGACCAATCAGGTGACGGTTCAGGAAACGGGTGGAGCTTCTGGCCAGAATCCACAAAACAGGTAGACACAGACAGACACAGACACAGGTTCTCCTCATTATCTGTGTGGCTTCATGTTTTTGGACTCAGCAGGTAACAAAAAGGTGTTATTTCCTACCTGGAGGCTCCGTAGCGAGGAGGTCTGGCTGTGGGGTGGTGGTGGTGGGGGGGTGCATAGGGGTCGTAGGTCATTGCTCCGGGTGATGGGGGAGGGCGAGGGTGGCCTGCCGGCTGGAAGCGGGGGGGCAGGGCAGAGGGGGCCGGGCCTCCATACGAGGAGGGCGACGGCATCAGTAGCTCTGCCCCCTTCATCCCGCTGCTTCCCCGGGACTTCCTGAAGTAACGATGGCGGTGATGGCGCTGACCACGAGAGTCCGAGTCTGAGAGGGAGACAAGAAGAGACAAGGACTGAGAGTAAAAGACAATAGTTGGAAGGATGTTACAGCAGTCAAAGGGCATCACGGTGGTCTGAAGGGCGTCACGCTAGTCGGAAGGACGTCGCACTTGTCGGAAGGACGTCGCACTTGTCGGAAGGACGTCGCACTTGTCGGAAGGACGTCGCACTTGTCGGAAGGACGTCGCACTTGTCGGAAGGACGTCGCACTTGTCGGAAGGACGTCGCACTTGTCGGAAGGACGTCGCGGTAGTCGGAAGGACGTCACGGTAGTCGGAAGGACGTCACGGTAGTCGGAAGGACGTCACACTTGTCAGAAGGACGTCACGGTAGTCAGAAGGACGTCACGGTAGTCGGAAGGACGTCACGGTAGTCGGAAGGACGTCACGGTAGTCGGAAGGACGTCACGGTAGTCGGAAGGACGTCACACTTGTCAGAAGGACGTCACGGTAGTCGGAAGGACGTCACGGTAGTCGGAAGGACGTCACGGTAGTCGGAAGGACGTCACGGTAGTCGGAAGGACGTCACGGTAGTCGGAAGGATGTCACACTTGTCAGAAGGACATCACAGTAGTCAGAAGGACATCACAGTAGTCAGAAGGACGTCACGGTAGTCAGAAGGACGTCACGGTAGTCAGAAGGACGTCACGGTAGTCAGAAGGACGTCACGGTAGTCGGAAGGATGTCACACTTGTCAGAAGGACATCACAGTAGTCAGAAGGACATCACAGTAGTCAGAAGGACATCACAGTAGTCAGAAGGACATCACGGTAGTCGGAAGGACGTCACGGTAGTCGGAAGGACGTCACGGTAGTCGGAAGGACGTCACACTTGTCAGAAGGACATCACAGTAGTCAGAAGGACATCACAGTAGTCAGAAGGACATCACGGTAGTCAGAAGGACGTCACGGTAGTCGGAAGGATGTCACACTTGTCAGAAGGACATCATGGTAGTCAGAAGGACGTCACGGTAGTCAGAAGGACGTCACGGTAGTCGGAAGGATGTCACGGTAGTCGGAAGGATGTCACACTTGTCAGAAGGACATCACAGTAGTCAGAAGGACATCACAGTAGTCAGAAGGACATCACAGTAGTCAGAAGGACATCACAGTAGTCAGAAGGACAGCACAGTAGTCAGAAGGACAGCACAGTAGTCAGAAGGACGTCACGGTAGTCAGAAGGACGTCACGGTAGTCGGAAGGATGTCACACTTGTCAGAAGGACATCACGGTAGTCAGAAGGACATCACGGTAGTCAGAAGGATGTCATGGTAGTCTGAAGGGCATCACAGTAGTTGAAAGGGCATTACAGAGGTCTGAGGGGCGTTACTGGATCTCAGTGTAAACATACCCAGGTCTCCTTTCCTAGTGGGAGCAGCAACGTTCCAGGCTGGAACTGGATTCACTGGTTTCAGATCAGTCAGAGGAACCAGGTGTCTGACAGAGAGGGAGGAATATTATTACAGCTAAACTGTTTGAGTCATAAATCAACTCTGCTGCTCAGATCTGATCACACTCAGTGTGAAGCCTCTACCAGATTTTTAGGTAAAACCAAAAGTCTGAAAACATTTTCAGTTGCTCAGCCTTTATGATCGGTTTAACTTTAAGACCATTTTGTCTGCCCTCACTTGTTCAAAGGGCTGTTTGAGGATTCAGGGTAAAAGTCAGACTTAGGTTAAAGTTAATGGGTTTTGTTGTTTGATACTTCTCTCCCAGCTCCTCGATGAAGACGGTGACAGCTGACGAGTGAGTTCCTACTTCCTGGATGAAGGCGTTGTAGTACTTTCCCTTTGGCTCCAGACGCACCTGGAAAAGTATATTACCAACATATTTTGATTATGTTATTTATTATTATTTATTCAACACCAACCACTCAGAAACATGTGTTCTTCTTCTTGTTCCTTCAGCTGGAGGTTGTTCTCTTCTCTGTGCAGAATGATGTTTGTGCAGAGTTTGTTTTCATTTATCTGCTGAAGGAAGAAAGTTTCTGAGCTCACCTTAAATCTCAATTTAACACGTGTACCTATGAGCATGATTTGTGACATCACAGCTAGTTTGGAGCCAATCGTGATCCAGTATGCAACTTACACTTGTGTGATGTGGAAACTTGAAGCCTCCAGTGCACAAACACTGAGAATGGACTTTACAGTGAAGGAGGAGACATCTGGTGTCCAGCAGGAAAACTTTAAAAACCAACAATATTTACAGATTCTGGATTTTTAATGAGGGAGAAGGAGGAGAGGATAGTTTTCAGGATTTTAATGAGATAATTATACTTAAAAAAAAAAAAAAAGTCAGACGCACATTATTATTCCAAGCAGAGTATTTTAAATGTTAAATAAATTTAATGTCTGAAGGTGATCTTTAAATGCAAAAAATGTAAGTTCTGCCATTAGGGGTCTCAATCAAAACAATAACAAAAGACGAAGTGTGATGACGTTGTAGCGTGGGATCATGGGAGTTGTTGTCTTCATTGTTAAACAACCAGCTCCTCCATGTTAGGATTCCTTCAGTGTTCATCGTTCAGGAGGTTTTTATCTGCAGAGGTCTCCTCCTCTCCAGAACAAACAGACCCGCTGATTAAAACAGGTAAAAACACTGAATAAAGTTTTTTTTAAAAATCAGTGTTTCTCTGACGCTGTTTGGCAGTCACAGGATGTCCGGAGGGGCTGTGAGCCGAGCTGCTGCTAACGTTTGCTCAGTTTGTTTCTCTGATAACTTAAGATCCAGACGTCCGATGACTAAAATCCTTCATCTGGTTAGAAGATAGTTAAAAATGACCGAGATCTAAAAAGTTTATCGTAAAAATGTGGCTTAAAACTGAATAAAGGTCAAATTATGGCAGATTCTGGTGGACAACCACAATGCTGACACATGCATCTTGTGCATGCATACTCTTTGGTAGACGCCATTGTGGCGGACACCCACAACGCCACACACAAGATGATAATCATCTTGTGCGTGTATACTCTTTGGTAGAGGGGTTATGACGCCATTGACAGGCAACCAAATGAAACAAACCGTTACCTTGATTAAAATTACAGATTTCCCTGGGTTTGAAAATTGTTGGAAACATTTGGGATAATGCAAATACACAACTCAACAATATATATAACTTAGGTCTAGTCGATTTTAGACATTTTAATGCGGAATAGTTACCCTAACCCTAGCTTTAAGAAGTCATGATGCTGCAGCAGATTTTGTTCTTTTCTTCAAAGCCTGATTCAGTTTTAGCTAACATGCTAATGTTAGCATTAAGCTCAAAGTTCACCTGAAAGTCGAGCTCACATTGATGAAATGAGTACAGTGAGTCTGAAATTTCCTAAAAAGGCCACCATACAGAAAATAAACAATTTGATTTGGGGAACAAACTTTTCAGTTTTCCTCCACAAGTGATAAAGAGCTAATCCTAATGGCCAATCCACATAGAAAGCGTTTTTGACTTCAGTCACTCGCACGTCCCACAGAACAGTTATGCTTCCATTTCATTAAATGCATCAATCCACACTTACTGAGACACCAGACACGTGTCACCCCAGGACCCCCCACATTTTTTTATGCTCCTGGTCTATTTTCTTTCTCCTCTGTCGCATTTAGTGAAGCGTAATCAGAACAAACAGCTGTTTAAATCATAGAAATCTCCTGCTGTTTATATGTTTTGAACATATTTTTAGTATCTATATTGATTAATCGGCTTCCAGTCTGCCTGTGAGCTTTTTTCCTTACCTGACACTTGTCTCCCAGGAAGTACTGCCTCCCTGCAAACACCATGTAGTCTGTCTTCTGCATCTCTGTCACACAGTTCAGACAACATAGTAACCAGGTTATTACAGTGAGATTACGCACCAGTAAGTAACCACATTACACACTTCTCAGTATTCCTTTATTCACATCACTGTGCTTACGGTCACAAATCTCACAGGTGGTTCAGTATTTTTTCGGCCTTTTATTTGAACATCATGACTTTTTATTCTGGAAATATACAAGAATCAAACTTTCTACTCAGGATTCTTCAAACATGTTTGTTACCTTTGCAGGTGTCCTGCCAAACATCAAACTCCACGTTTCTGTAAACTTCTCCATCCAGAGACTTCATCACTTTATAGGGCAGAGACAGTCTGGAGGGGGGCGGGGCTTCAGCAGGCGGCTGAACAAACAGCAACAACAAAGACTGAGGATTCTGTCGTCTTACAGGATCTTAGCAGATGCCGAGTCATCACTTGACTCCAACAAATGAAATATTTAAAAAGTGAAATAAATCTTTCATTTTAACAGGTGTAAACCTTCATCTCAGACACAACCTTTGACCTTAATGACTCAGACATCACCACCCCACCACCCCCCAACACCTTGCCATCATCAGTCACAGCTCGGTGTTTCTCCTCAGCAGCTCCACCCAACTCAGACTCTTCCCTGCTGGATAAAACAAATGCACCTCATTTAGCATTAATAAACACTTTATTTACAGTTAATAAATGTAGCTGTTAGCAGATATACGAACATTATAATGTTTATTAATGTATCTGTAACACTTAAAGTATCCTCACATGATGGTGTGTTATATGCACAGTTGTATAGGATGTGATCAGTGAGCTCATTGGTGGAGGTGTGTGTTTCAGAGTGGGAAATAAACGGGGGCTCGGGGAAAAATTTCCCTAAAAACTGTAGAGTTATCGCTCTATATTCAAAGTGTGACTGGGAAATGTCTGGGACAGCTGGGCTGTCAATCTCAGCCACTCCTAAACAGACAAATACCTGTGCCCACAGGTGTGTGTGCGCGTTTACCTGTGACCTCGGCCCACAGGTGTGTGTGTGCGTTTGCCTGTGACCTCGGCCCACAGGTGTGTGTGTGCGTTTGCCTGTGACCTCGGCCCACAGGTGTGTGTGTGCGTTTCCACAGGTGTGTGTGCGCGTTTACCTGTGACCTCGGCCCACAGGTGTGTGTGTGCGTTTGCCTGTGACCTCGGCCCACAGGTGTGTGTGTGCGTTTGCCTGTGACCTCGGCCCACAGGTGTGTGTGTGCGTTTACCTGTGACCTCGGCCCACAGGTGTGTGTGTGCGTTTACCTGTGACCTCGGCCCACAGGTGTGTGTGTGTTTACCTGTGACCTCGGCCCACAGGTGTGTGTGTGTTTACCTGTGACCTCGGCCCACAGGTGTGTGTGTGCGTTTGCCTGTGACCTCGGCCCACAGGTGTGTGTGTGCGTTTGCCTGTGACCTCGGCCCACAGGTGTGTGTGTGCGTTTACCTGTGACCTCGGCCCACAGGTGTGTGTGTGCGTTTACCTGTGACCTCGGCCCACAGGTGTGTGTGTGTTTACCTGTGACCTCGGCCCACAGGTGTGTGTGTGTTTACCTGTGACCTCGGCCCACAGGTTTGTGTGTGCGTACTTGTGACCTCGGTCCTCAGGTGTGTCATATCCGATGTCAACATCACTACACATTGATGGGCTGTTTCTATAGCGACGACCTCCGACCCTGAAGGCATCCATGGCCTGACAGAGCTCCATCTCCTCACACCCGAACACCTGAGTGTAGAGCAGCTCGTATACAACAGCTGCACACACACACACACACACACACACACACACATATATTACAGATACACACATACACACATGTTCAGTTCCAGCAGAAGTTATGTTTTGAAGTTATTTTTTGAAATTTGAACAGTTTAAAATGAAGATTTACAGTTTTGTTCAAATTTAAACACCACTGAATGTGCAGCATTGAAATATTTTACCATGAAAACCATCCATCTGAAAATATGTGTTTTGAATTTAACCAAAAGCTTTAATTAAGAGGATCATTTTGGTGATTTTCTACATTTCTCTTCATGTTTGGGTCCAAACCAACAATGAAGTAATCTAACAAGTATTGTGTGTGTACCCAAAGTCTGATATATCTTATTCCTCTGTTGTTGTTCAAAAACTATTAAAAACACGTCAGTGAGTCACACCGCTGCACTGGGTCACATGTTCCTTCATCATGAAGAGTTTGGTCACATTAGTTTGTTTAGAAACGGCTCCAAAGACTAAGAACAGCATCATGTTTTCAGTTTCCAGAAAGTAGTTTTGTGTAAGGCAGACGCCTGCTGCTGCTTGTACTCAAGTTTTTCCTAAATTTATAATGTAGTCCAAAGTTGTGACATGCAGCACAACAAGCTGGTGAAGAACCACGTTCCTGCTCCTGGTTCGCTCAGCAAAATGACATGACTACTCACAGGTGTGATAAGTGTTCATTTTTTGAAAGTATTTCAAAGGTTAGCATTTTTTACATTAAAATGTAATTTTGTATAACATTATTGTCATATTCTTTGTAAAATGCTCACCTTTTGAAATACCTTGAAAAAATAAAGACTGATAATTAGTCATGTGATGTACACCTGTGAGTACTCATGTCATTTTGCTGAGTGAACCTGAAGAAGCTACAGGTGAAACGCGTTGTTTGCTCCTAATAAAGTCACAGTATAATCATTTCAGTGTGTGGTGGTTGATTTTGATCTTCACATACAAATAAATGTCTGAACATTTAAAATCTACTGTATTTTAACCTTGACGTAGCTTGTTGTATGCAGAACTCCATTCAAAAATGTTGAGATTTAATATTGCTGTCCTTTTCTGAGAGCGGGCTGCTCACATAAAATATGATAAAACCTGACAGTTTGACTGACAGACTGACTCTTCATATCGGTGTGAATGTGAGAGTTTAACAACCAAAGCAGCAGAAGTAAAATCAGAGTTTTTATTAAGTTTTTTTGAGCTGTTGAGTGTTAAGTAGATCGGGCTAATTAACGTTAGCAGCTTTATTTTGAGCCTGTCTGCGATGATGCATCAGCTGGTTTTGTTCCATTTCTTAGAATAGGTCCCTGATTAACTTTCCCACAGCTTCGTGGATAAAGATTTAATTAGCTTGTGAGCTGTTTTCTATTTTTTTCTTTAGTAACATTGGTGGTAGCAGGTGCTAACAGGCTAAGCAAACAGTGTGTCAGTGGTGTTGCATTAGCAGCAGCCCGGATGGAGGAGCTGCTAACCAGCATGAGAAAACTACAATTGTGGTCCCAAAAAGAAGGAAAACTACAACTGTGGGTCCGTGTAAAACTTATCACTTCAATTTTACATATAAAAAATGAAGTTAAAGCAACCATCTCACCATTCTCACACAGGCTTTACTCAACAGCTTCCCAACCTGAGCATGACGTCAGAGAAAAATGGCCACCGTGTGAATATGGTCCATGGATGATGGCTTTTTTCATTCACCACACATGAACCACACGTGAACATATTCAGATTGACTGAACAAACTCTGATCAGCTGTTCTGGAACCAAAAACTCAGTTTCATTAACTCAAAGTTCAGGGTCAGAGTTTGTTAAACCAGTTTCCTGGAACAGACCTCAGTTCATTGTTGGTTTGGCTCCAAACATGAGATTTGTTGACAAGAAGAACAATATAGAAAATCACCCGAATTTTCCTTATTTTTAAAATTTTACAAATTCTGATAGTTATTGAATATTGGACACTTTCAATGTTCCTGTCAATCACTCTGATGATTCATCGATCATCAATCACTGATCTGTACTCACACTGACAGAGTGCGGCAGAGGCAGGGTAACTCCTTGGGTAGACGATGTCATAGTGACCGTTGATGGAGCAACACAGCGTCACCTAGGCAACACAGGAAACTCACAGTCAGTGCTGACCAATCACATCACGTGACCTGCTGTGTTACTGCCATAAAACATGACGTCAGTGTGATGCTATCACTCAGGTTGTTAGTCAGGACTTAAAAAACCTCTTCTGCTTGATTTTGGAAAAACAAATTCACTAAATGTACGTTTTGATTTCCAGGAGACAACAAGTCTCCGTGTGCCAGAGAAAACTAAAATTATATTTAACTTCAGCTTTATTTATCTTACAGTTTACAGATGTAAACAGCTTTATCTGTTTTTGTTTCAGGGTTTGTACATTAACAATAATAACAATTATAACAAACAGACATTTAGGCCTGATTTCTAACTGTTTGATTTTTTGGTGTTTTTATTCGTTTTTGTGTATTGGCCGATATATCGATATCGGAATTTTTTTTACTCCCCAATATCGATATTGGCCCCAAAAATCCAGTATCGGCCATGCTGTAATTAGAATCAGGTCTTTGTTTATTAATAAATGTGTGTAAATAAATATGCGGCTGTCGATCAGTTTGAGTCATGTTTATCTGAACATGTTCTTCACCTTGTCAATAAAGTCGTCCTCTGAGATCACGGTGGCTGGTTTCCCCGGGTAGCGATAGATCAGGAAGCAACGCCTGCACAAAGAGTTAAACAATAGTTCAACATTTAGTGAAACACTCTTCTTCTTTCTCTGAGCGTCAGATGCTCTGACTGATACCTCTCATTTCTGAACAATAAATATGAAGGTACAGGCAGCAGCTGGTTAGCTTAGCATAAAGACTAGAAACAGGTGGAAACTGCTAGCCTGGCTCTGCTGCCAGCTCCTCTAAAACTCACTGATTAACATGTTTTATCTGCTTTGTTTCATCAGTACTGAATAGGTCTGACAGATTTATGATTTTGTGATCACAATAATTAACGCAAATTCAAGAAATCTCCACAATACTTGTGAGAGCTGCAATTTTGCTAAGTTATCACAACTTTTCCACATAAATGTCCAAATGAACAGACGCTTGTGATTTGGACCAATCGTGGCGTTTGGTGTGGTGGTAACTGACGTCATCGCAGCATTCAGCAAGGATTCAGGACAAATCTTACCTGCCAACAAAAATGATGCCATAGACCCAACAAAACAATTCCCAAATGTTCCCAAATGTTCCCAAATGAGGTTTGATTCAGTTAGTCAGAAGAATACAAGCTGATGTTGTTCAGACAGCAAAGATGGACATAATCTACCTCAAACATCAATATGGGCACTTTGGTGATATATCTTGATACAAAAACAGAATCAGCTGCGCCTGCTCAGCATTTTATACAAGCTACAGCAAGTCTGCATGAATTATTAACTGCTGAACTGCAGCACGCAGTGCAGCTGTGAAAACATCTGCATTCATTATGTTTCTCCTCATTTATTCAGGTTTTTCTTTTAGTTTGTCACCGTCTGTATGTTAACATGTACAGTATGTTAACATGTACGTTAACATGTTAACACGTACAGTATGTTAACATGTTAACATACTGAAAGTCTGAAAGTTGATTGCTGAAAGTTTATTTAATAAATGGCTTATAAATGGAACTCAAGTACAATATTTTCTTTTTTATATAATGTCTGAAGATTCTCAGTCATCCAGGTCATGGTTATCCAAGGAGGGTTCAATTTAGGGCAACTGGACTTGGCTGTAGATACTTGAGGACGTTTTACCTCTCATCCAAGAAGCTTCTTCAGTTCTAACTGACTGGTGGGGAGTCCCAGGTATTTAACCTCTGTGGGATCGTTATCAGGCTTATTGATACCACTTGGTTTGTTAGTGCTCCTGGCTGTTGTAACAACAGTCGTTAGAGTCGTTGGAGTCACCTGAGACCAGGTGTAAACCACAGTCGGAGTTGTCACATGAGGCCAAATGCGAATGGTTGTTAAATCTCCTGGGAAGGGATGAAAGGACAGCATTGTAGGTGGGGGATAAGTGGTGTCATAGACCTTCTCCTCTGTTGAGAGATGGTTTCTCTACTTGGATGGACTCCTTCATTCCTCTTTCAAACCAACTGTCCTCCCTCTCCAAAATATGTACATTGCTGTCCACGAAAGAGTGTCCCTTGTCTTTAGGTGTAGGTTAACTGCTGAGTCTTGACCTGAAGAGTTGACCCTCCTGTGTTGAGCCATGTGTTTGTTTAATGGTTGTTTAGTTTCCCCGATATACAAGTCTGTGCATTCCTCACTGCATTGGGCTGCATACACTAGATTGCTTTGCTTGTGTTTGGGTGTGCGGTCTTTCGGGTGGACCAGTTTCTGTCTTAGTGTGTTGCTGGGTTTGAAAAACACAGGGACACTGTGTTTGTTGAAAACCTCCTTCTGGGCCTCCCAGATACTCCAGACACATAGGGAATGATGATGTTGCGTTTATTCTTCTTTTCTTCACCACCTACAGTGTTGGTGTTCTTCCTGGATCTTGTGGTTGTTTTCACAAAGGTCCAGTTGGAGTGTCCACAAGCTTCAAGTGCATCCTTCAGGTGTTTGTGCTCCTTCTCTTGGGCCTGGTCACTTGTTGGTACATCAGCAGCTGGGTGGTGCAGGTTTCTGATAACTCCTAGCTTATGCTCCAGTGGGCGGTGAGAGTCAGAGAGTAAGTGAGTGGCACAGCCATTCTTTTGTCTGTAAAACCCACCATTGTACTGGAAGTAGGTGTTGTTCAGACAGAGGTCCAACAGTTTGCAATGTTGTCATGTAGCAGTCGTTTCCTTACAGTTTCCACTGCCTCCATAGCTGGGATGCATGTAAAACAATGAGATCACATCATAGGACACCATGGTTTCATCTGGGTCCAGTTTCAGTCCTCAAACCTTGTTCACAAAGTTCATGGAGTTTTGAATATGGTGAGGAGTGTTACCAACCAAGGGTGCTGAGATGAGAGATGTATATTTAGCAATGTTGTCAGTAACTGAGTTGATGCTGTTGGTAATGGGCCTGAGGGGGGGGGGCTCCTTCTTTGTGAATCTTGGGGAGCCCATACACGCATGGGACAGCTTCTCCAGGATACAAGCGATGGTATTGTTCACTATTGATGGTTTTCTCCTTCTGTAGCTGTTTGTTTAGTGTTTATGTATTAGTGTTTCATATGTATTAGTGTCACTGAGTAGTGTGGTGACCCCGGCATGGTAGTCGCTGTGGTAAGAACCACCGTGCATCTTCTCTTATTAGCCGGTAGGATGGTGATGTTTTGATCCTTGCTCAGTGAGATCACATCCTTCTTTTCCTGGATGGTGAGGTTGGAAGGGGGTGCCTTTGTGTTGGAAAGGGCTGCTGATACCTTCAACTTGAGCTGTTCTGCCTCTGTTTCTGTTAAGTTGTTTTCCTTATGGCTGATTCTGTTGCTGTGATGAGGTCAACTATTGGTAAATGCTGTGGTGTGATGGCAAAGTTTAATCCTTTTGCTAGGAAATCTTGCTCTGATTGGGTGAGTTCCCTGTTTGACAGGTTCTTCAACCATCTGTCGTATGTTTTATCCAGTGTAGAATTACATTTCTTTTGCCTCCAGATAAGGTCTTCTGCTTTCCAAGTGTTTTTGGTTCATGACTGTAGGTTTTGGAAGTTCAGTGTCTGTCTTTCCTTGCTTTTGGTGTGTTGAGATAGTTGTGCCTTCTCAATGAAATCAGTGACCTTCTCCAAGACTGCACTGGGCACATGTGATATCAATTTCTGGAGTAAGCCGTCAGCCTCAAAGCTTCAATGATGAAATGGACCTGTCTGACTGTCTCATTCAGTAGCTGGTTCTATGCCTTCTCGAGGATCATTTGATCTCTGTGGCCTTTCATCGTAGAACCTAGACTTTGACTGGTAAGAGTCTGTGTTGTCTGTAGGTGGTTTCTGTAGTTTGCAATTTTCCTTGCTGTCCTTTCATAGTCCTGTACAATTCTGAGGGTGTTCATCCCAAAATGACTCTGAAGATTCTCAGTTATCCAGGTCATGGTTATCCAAGTCGTTTCTGTGATATGCAGTGTGTATGCATGTTTTTTTTGTTGTTGTTTTTTTTTTTTTTAAAACATATGACTCTTCATTGGTAGGAGTTTATAAAAAAAAAAAAAAGACATTTTTTTGCTTTGCTTGCAATTTTTCCCAATTCCTGCAATTTTACCGCAATAAGACCACATAAAACATCGCAAATTGTATCACAATTTTTGAGAAAAGATGCCGCAAAATCATTTTTGGCCTCAATAACCACAAAAACACTCTGAAATCCTGTAGGGAGTGAATTAAGTGTCAGACTGTTTCTTTAATTATTGTCATCTCTGTGAGGTGGAGACTCCAAGAAGTTACTGATCCCGGCCAAGAGACAGTCTGGAACATAACTGCCTGTAACACCATCATCGTCTCGAGAAGTTCATCTTAAAGAACTCATTTTGTAAAGTTTTGTGACACATTTGAATTTCAGTTATGAATTAAAAACCCTAATCTGATTAAACTAAACAGACAAATAAAGTTTAGAGCTGCAACTAATGTGTTCATTATTCATTAGTCTGTCAATTATTTTCTTGATTAATCAATTAGTTGTTTGGTCTAAAATGTCAGAAAATGGTGCAAAAAAAAAGTGTTATTCCACTTTTTCTATCATGAATTATTTCAGGACGTCACTTTGTCAGAATCAGCTGATCAAATGTTTTTACTGATGAACCAACGATGTATCAGAGAGATTTCCTGATCAGCTGTGTGAACAAGTGTTTCTCACCTGTAGAGCTGAGACAGAGCTTTGATCTCCACCTGACCCACCGTCTCCTGAGAATACACAGTCACAGTTACACCTGCTCACAGGTAAAACACCCTCAGCTGCCTGCAGAGTCAAAGGTCACAGCAACTCACCTTCGGATCCTCCAGACGCTCCAGATACTTCTCAAATGAACCTTCAACAAACTGAAAAAAAAAAACAGACACAAATGTGAAATTTACACCCGCTGCTGAGAGCTTTCAGTCAGTGTTCATGGTCATCCTGAGAAGATAAATCTAAACATAAATAAATCTGATGTTTGTTGCTGCTGAGGTCAGTGCGTTAACGAGTCAATGTGTTAATATGGTAACAAGTTACTGTGCTGATGAGTTACTGTGTTAAAGAGGACATATTCTGCTCATTTCCAGCTCTATATTTATATTCTGGGGCTCCACTAGAGCAGATTTGCATGATTTCCAGTTAAAAACTCCTTATTTATCTTATACTGGCCCTTTATGCAGCCCCTCAGTTCAGCCTCTGTCTGAAACAGGCCGTTTTAGCTCCTGTCTCTTTAAGGCCCCCCTCCTGATGAGCCCGCTCTGTTCTGATTGGTCAAGTATGTTAGTTAGTATGTTTATTAGTGTGATGTTATTAACTCACCGGCTCAAAGATGCAGGTGTTGGCTCTCATGAAGTTAGCACATTCCTGACGGATCTTCTGATGGTAGTTCTGAGAGTAATACAACTACACACACACAGACACACACACAGACACACAGACACAGAAACACACACAGACACACAAACACAGACACACACACACAGAAACACACAAACACACAAACACACACAGACACAGAAACACACACACACACAGACACAGACACACAGAAACAGACACAGACACACAGAAACACACACAGACACACAGAAACACACACAGACACACACACACAAACACACAGACACACACAGAAACACACACACAGACACAGAAACACACACACAGACACAGAAACACACACAGACACAGAAACACACACAGACACAGAAACACACACACACACACACACACAGACACAGACACACACATACACACACAGAAACACACAGACACACACACACAAACACACACACAGACATACACACAGACACAGAAACACACACACAGACACACACAAACATACACACACAGACACAGACACACACACAGACACACACAGACACAGAAACACACACACAGACACAGACACACACACACACAGACACAGAAACACACACAGACACACACAGACACAGAAACACACACACAGACACACACACACACAGACACAGAAACACACACAGACACACACAGACACACACAAACACACACAAACACACACACAGACACAGACACAAAGAAACACACACAGACACAGAAACACACACACACACACACAGACATACACACACAGACATACACACACACAAAGAAACACACACAGACACAGAAACACACACACACACAGACACACACAGACATACACACACAGACACAGAAACACACACACACAGACACACACAGACATACACAGACACACAAACACACACAGAAACACACAAACAGAAACACACAGACACAGAAACACACACACAGACACAGAAACACACACACACAGACACACACAGACACACAAACACACACAGACACAGAAACACACACACACAGACACACACAGAAACACACACACACACACACACACAGAAACACACACACAGACACACACACACACACACAGACACAGACACACACAGAAACACACACACAGACACAGAAACACACACAGACACACAGAAACACACACACAGACACACACACACAGACACACACACAGAAACACACACAGAGAAACAGACACACACACACAGAGAAACACGCACACACAGAGAAACACGCACACACAGAGAAACACGCACACACAGAGAAACAGACACACACACACAGAAACAGACACACACACAGTCTGTTTACTGTTGTTGTTGTTGTTTACTGATGTCTTTCCTGTAAATCTAAATGCAGACGTCACTTGAACCAGCTGAGCTCTTTGTTGTCTTCATACAAAATCAGAATCAGCTGCGTCTGCTCAGCATTTTATACAAGCTACTGCATGTTAACTGCATGTTAACTGCAGTAGCTTAACATGCAGTTAACTGCACGTTAACTGCACGTTAACTGCAGTAGCTTAACATGCAGTTAACTGCACGTTAACTGCACGTTAACTGCACGTTAACTGCAGTAGCTTAACATGCAGTTAACTGCACGTTAACTGCACGTTAACGTGCACGTTAACTGCACGTTAACGTGCACGTTAACTGCACGTTAACTGCACGTTAACTGCACGTTAACGTGCACGTTAACTGCTGAACTGTAGCAGGCAGTGCAGCTGTGGAAACATCTGCATTCATTATGTTTCATGTTAACATACATAATGTTAACATGTTAACATACATAATGTTAACATGTTAACATACATAATGTTAACATGTTAACATACATAATGTTAACATGTTAACATACATAATGTTAACATGTTAACATGTTAACATACATAATGTTAACATGTTAACATACATAATGTTAACATGTTAACATGTATGACAAAGGAAGCATAAAATCGTGAAGCTGAAAGCAGAAAATATTTAGAATTTATGCTTTAAAAAATGAAAATGATTATTTGATAAATCAAAGTAGTCACTGATTAATTTTCTGTGATTGACTAATTGATTGATCGAGTAATCGTTTGTAAGCAAAGCAGAATTTTTTCCCACAGTTTGATAAAGTTCAGTTTGATACAAACCCAGGCTGGTCTGGACGGATCGTTACCATGGCAACTGATGTCTGACTGCTTTACACCTCCTTCATGAAACTGAATTTAACTGGTTTAACTGCCGAGAGACAACTACAGTCACTCTGACCTCTGACCCCAGCTGACCCCAGCTGACCACCCCCCCTTCCCTGGTGTTAGCCCGGTGTTAGCCCGGTGTTAGCCCGGCTCACCTGCTCGGATACGGCCCTGAACAGGCTGGACGCGTCCCGGGCCACCATCTTCCGGTACAGGCCCAGACTGGACAGGTACTCGTCCATGTTGACGAAGTACTTCTTCAGGCCTTTCTGCATCCCGCCGCCGGTAAAATGACGGGAACGTTCACTGTAAACTCGCTCCGGTTACACGGTCCGACACAACAGCACGAGCCGCCGCCGCTAGCCCGACAGGTGAGTTTAATCAGAGATGATCAGCGCGCGACCACTCACCGCTGCTGAGGCGTTCATGGAGACTCGGAAATATGAAAAATAGAAATAAAAAAATAGATTTAAAATAAAATAAGAATATATGACGGAAGAAGACTGTTGTGACAGAACTCTTTTTATTTGTGCTGCTGGTGATGAAATTTACTAATTATCCCTTTTTTAATTTGTGAGCTTCAATTAATAAAATGAATCAGGAACAATAGAAGAAAATCTGTTCGTCCTAAAAACAAAAACTAAACAGGCGTGAATAACATGAAATAAAAGGTAAAAACATTCCTAAACACCTAAAATTTAAAGAATAATATCATATATAATGAAATACAAGCAAACAATAAATACCATTAAAAGGAGCAGAACATTCATCAGTTTGATGTTTCTAATATTTATTTTAACACATTTTATTTTAGACTTTAGGACAAATTTGAAAATTCTTGTAATAACAAGATGAATCTTTTCTAGTTTAATGACCCCGTGACCTTTCCTGTAGCGCCACCCTCAGGACAAACTTTCAACTTCAGCTTAAATATTTTTAACACCTAAAAAACATGATATCAGACACGCAGGTAATAATGTTAACGTAACAGCAGGAGAGCACAACACAACACAGCAACACAACAGACATGTCCAAGAAGAAATGAGCCGCTTTGATTCTTCACGGTGAAACTCAGACGTGTGAAGGAGCAAAAAGTTTGGCTGCAGCTGCAGGTGAGACATCATCAGGTTTCTTCACATGAAGGACTTCAGGACAATGACAGTCCACGCCAGAAATATATTAAAGTCTATGTTTCTTTTCATTTACATTAAAAAAATAATTTCACTAACTGTTCACTTAAAGATCCCCTCCAGACGTGTAAGACATATAAAAATATTGTACATGAAACAATAATTTGTGTCTGATGTGGTTTTACCTAAAAAAAAAGTATAATTATCTCGTTAAAACTCTTAAACATCTCCTCCTTCTTCCTCATTAAAAGCCAGAATCTGTGAATCTGTAAATATTGTTTAAAGTTTTCTAACGTTTCTAAAGTTTCCTGCTGGACACCAGATGTCTCCTCCTGCACTGTAAAGTCCATCCTCAGTGTTTGTGACTGGAGGCTTCAAGTTTCAACATCACACTGTGTCAGCTGCATACTGAACTATGATTGGCTCCAAACTAGCTGTGATGTCATAAATCTTGCAGCTCAGAGAAACTTTCCTCCTTCAGCAGATGAAAAACAAACTCTGCACAGTGAACAACATCCGACTGAGGGATGTTGTTCAGTCACGTGTTTCTGAGTGGAGGAACTTTAAGTTATATTGTGTCCTGTTTGAAAGTCTCCACACTGTCAGGAATACAGTTCTAATTTAATGAATGTATTTATTAATAATCCCAAAAGTTGTAGAGTTACATATATTCAAGGTTCAAGACACTTTATTGCCGTTTGCAGAGACACATGCACAGTTTTATTGTTCACACTGATAAGGTGCAACAACAAAATCAGAATCATCTTTACTGGCCAAATATGTTTATGCAGACAAGGAATTTGACTCCAGTTTAGTGTCTTTCACTGTACTTACAGACAATAACACACAACAATGTAAAGATACAGAAGGAATGACTGTATACAGTTTAAACTGCACACAGGATACAGTGAAGGAAGTGAAGAGTCCTGAGGTAAACACTGAATGGTAAATAAAGACATGAAATGACACACATACAGTAGGTGGTTATGTACAGTATATACAGCCTGTTCAGATATACAGTAATGAGTGACACTTTGGATTTTAAACTAAATACATATATATAATTATAGTGTCCAGAGTTCACTGTTCATCAGGGGGGCACAGAGGGGGCAGAAACTGTTCCTGTGTCTGGAGGTGTTGTTGAAGTGTCCTGGAGCGCCTCCCAGAGGGCAGAAGGTGAAACCGGAGGTGTCTGGGTGAGAGGGGTCCGCAGGGGTCCGCCTGCCTGTGTCAGGTCCCGGATGGAGGCCGGGTGAGAGGGGTCTGCAGGGGTCCGCAGGGGTCCGCCTGCCTGTGTCAGGTCCCGGATGGAGGCCGGGTGAGAGGGGTCTGCAGGGGTCCGCCTGCCTGTGTCAGGTCCCGGATGGAGGCCGGGAGAGAGGGGTCTGCAGGGGTCCGCCTGCCTGTGTCAGGTCCCGGATGGAGGCCGGGAGAGAGGGGTCTGCAGGGGTCCGCCTGCCTGTGTCAGGTCCCGGATGGAGGCCGGATGAGAGGGGTCTGCAGGGGTCCGCCTGCCTGTGTCAGGTCCCGGATGGAGGCCGGGTGAGCGGGGTCTGCAGGGGTCCGCCTGCCTGTGTCAGGTCCCGGATGGAGGCCGGGTGAGAGGGGTCTGCAGGGGTCCGCAGGGGTCCGCCTGCCTGTGTCAGGTCCCGGATGGAGGCCGGGAGAGAGGGGTCTGCAGGGGTCCGCCTGCCTGTGTCAGGTCCCGGATGGAGGCCGGGAGAGAGGGGTCTGCAGGGGTCCGCCTGCCTGTGTCAGGTCCCGGATGGAGGCCGGGTGAGAGGAGTCTGCAGGGGTCCGCCTGCCTGTGTCAGGTCCCGGATGGAGGCCGGGAGAGAGGGGTCTGCAGGGGTCCGCCTGCCTGTGTCAGGTCCCGGATGGAGGCCGGGAGAGAGGGGTCTGCAGGGGTCCGCCTGCCTGTGTCAGGTCCCGGATGGAGGCCGGGTGAGAGGGGTCTGCAGGGGTCCGCAGGGGTCCGCCTGCCTGTGTCAGGTCCCGGATGGAGGCCGGGAGAGAGGGGTCTGCAGGGGTCCGCCTGCCTGTGTCAGGTCCCGGATGGAGGCCGGGAGAGAGGGGTCTGCAGGGGTCCGCCTGCCTGTGTCAGGTCCCGGATGGAGGCCGGGAGAGAGGGGTCTGCAGGGGTCCGCAGGGGTCCGCCTGCCTGTGTCAGGTCCCGGATGGAGGCCGGGAGAGAGGGGTCTGCAGGGGTCCGCCTGCCTGTGTCAGGTCCCGGATGGAGGCCGGGTGAGAGGGGTCTGCAGGGGTCCGCAGGGGTCCGCCTGCCTGTGTCAGGTCCCGGATGGAGGCCGGGTGAGAGGGGTCTGCAGGGGTCCGCCTGCCTGTGTCAGGTCCCGGATGGAGGCCGGGAGAGAGGGGTCTGCAGGGGTCCGCAGGGGTCCGCCTGCCTGTGTCAGGTCCCGGATGGAGGCCGGGAGAGAGGGGTCTGCAGGGGTCCGCCTGCCTGTGTCAGGGTCCCGGATGGAGGCCGGGTGAGAGGGTTCTGCAGGGGTCCGCCTGCCTGTGTCAGGGTCCCGGATGGAGGCCGGGTGAGAGGGGTCTGCAGGGGTCCGCCTGCCTGTGTCAGGGTCCCGGATGGAGGCCGGGTGAGAGGGGTCTGCAGGGGTCCGCCTGCCTGTGTCAGGTCCCGGATGGAGGCCGGGTGAGAGGGGTCTGCAGGGGTCCGCAGGGGTCCGCCTGCCTGTGTCAGGGTCCCGGATGGAGGCCGGGTGAGAGGGGTCTGCAGGGGTCCGCCTGCCTGTGTCAGGGTCCCGGATGGAGGCCGGGTGAGAGGGGTCTGCAGGGGTCCGCCTGCCTGTGTCAGGTCCCGGATGGAGGCCGGGTGAGAGGGGTCTGCAGGGGTCCGCCTGTCTGTTATAACTGTTATTTATATTATTATTTATTATTAACTGTTATAACTGTTATTTATATTATTATTTATTATTAACTGTTATAACTGTTATTTATATTATTATTTATTATTAACTGTTATAACTGTTATTTATATTTATTATTACGCCATCACTTCATTTTGTGCAGAAGAAGTCAAATGACGCTCCAAACTCCTCCTTTTATGGGAACGCACACAGAGCCTGAAGCAGAAAGCCTGAGTTAACAAAGACAGCTGATAACCAGCGTCTGACACCACTGATCTCTGAGTGTGAGTTTAGGGTTTGTAGAGCTCACACAGAGAAAGTCTGGATATGTTGAACTGGCTTTGTAGTACATCCCTCTGGATTTATTGATCCTGATTTAGATATATAGTCAGTATTGATCTGGTTCTGGTTGATGCAGCAGGGATTAAATTACTTTATTTGACTTTTTTACTTTATTGAGAACATGAAACATGAGTTACGGTCCTGTGAACAAAATGGGAGGGATCACAAACTACACATTAGAAACAGAAAGAAAATTAAATAAAATTTTTAAAAAAAGAGAATAAAAAGAAATACACACAATAAATAAAACAACAGAATAGACATTAAAACACTCATTAACAGTGTTTACAGCCTTCTTATTAGTGCAGATTTGATGGTCTGTAAGTTCTGCTCAACCTCTTTATGAGGTTTTCTGTTGGCAAACTGACACTTATGAATATGAAACTAAGATAATTATACGACTGATGATGTGAGCTTGTTTCCCATCTTTCTGTTGTAACTTCAAAACCCAAACAGCACATCTTTATACAATAAAGCAAAATCAGCCATAAATATATCAGTAATAAACGTCTCGCCACTCAAAGAGAAAATAAACAAGGTGCAGTTTGAGGGGAGCAAAAAGAGCATGATACATTAATATCATTCTGAAATCTGTGAAGGACACGTTTTACAGGGAGCAGAGATTTAATTGATCAGAAACAGGATTAAAGGTGTCAGCTCCTCTTCCCTCCTGGCCGGCAGGTGACACACTGTAACATTGTTAAACTAAAGAAGAAGAAGGTCCGCCCTGCTGCTCCCCTCAGTGTCAATTCATTTCTATATGCTGCAGCTACATAAAGGTTTTAGAAATATTGCAGTTTTGGTTAAAGACAGGTTACAAACATTATATCAGACATATATACAGATGGATCTGATCATTTGTCAGTTTACACAGTCGAGATGATGCAGCAGCATCACAGCAGATAGATGAACACATTAAAAAGGTTTTTCTGTGCACAGGTTCATGTTCTGCATTAATGTCGCTGCAGTCATTTAGACCTCACATGGTTAATGAGATACAAACACAGGAGGACAGCTTCATGCAGCACAGCAGGTGGGCGCAGTGAGGTCAGTCAGGAGGAGCAAAGAGGAAACATCTTCACAGGGCCGAGGGTCGACACACCTGCCTAAATAACACACACACAGCCCTCAGGATGATGTGAGCTCTGTCACACAGAGGACTCAGTGCAGCAGGTAGTTTATCTGCCAAAATACTCTTCAGAAACATTAAAGAGGGAAACCAGGAAGCTTGGAGTGAAGAACTGAGTCTACAAGTGTGTTTACCATCAGGTTAGAGAGTCTGTTCCTTTATCTGAGAAAAGCTGGGCTGACCAAAAGAGTTATTATTATTACTATTATTATTAATGGTGGCGATAATAATAATAATAATAATAATAATAATAATAATAATAATGTTATTATGGTACACACTCCCAGCCGGCAGGTGGCGGTAATGCACCTATAAGCCTGCTGCTATAAAACAGGAGGAAGAAGAGGGAGCAGAATTTTCACAGTGCGCCTGCGCATCAACACAGCCTGTAGTCTTCTGAGGGTCACCATGGTTCGGGTTGAGGTCCGTGTGTGACCCGGTCCTCAGCTGCAGATGTTCCGGCTGCTGCTCCGGCCGCTCAGCGGGCCTCTGCGGCTCCTCTCTGACGGCTCACAGCGCTCCTTTAGCGGCCTACCTCCGCCGCTGCCCGCCGCACGAGTCCGGAGTCGCTTCCTGGACTTCTTCCAGCAGAAACACGGACACCTGCAGGTCCCGTCCAGCCCGGTCCGGCCCCGCGGAGACCCGAGCCTGCTGTTCGTCAATGCCGGCATGAACCAGGTCAGTCACACCCGGGCCTGCCCGGTCCGGTCTGTCCCGGTCTGTCCCGGTAAGGTTCGGTCCGGTCTGCTACACCTGCGGCGACTGTTAGCGTTTAAAAAGAAGGGCGTGAATCAGCTGTTTAATGAGCGCACCTGTACAGGTGTGTGTTTACATTCAGCAGCTTTACAACTTTATTAACAAACATTAAATCATTTAGTTCAAACTGACTCAGATTCAAACGAACTAAACTTTATTCACACTGTAATAAGTCAGTTTGTCACCATGGTAACAGGCTGGTTACAGTCTGAACTGCGCTTTTTTTAATAGTTTATGCATTAATTATACATACGTATGTTTACGTATGTTTATACGTATGTATGTTTTCCAACCTACCATCAGTCTTTATGTAATAATGTAATTTAATTGATTATTGTTATATGATCAATATTTACAGCCTGTTTGTGATGCTGCATCAACACAGAACACATTAATAATATTAATACCACAAATCTTAATGAAGAGCAGCTGATTACATTTAAAATGACCTGACTTATGATCTGAGTTCTACATATTGATCCCTGATCAGAGAAACATATAATATACAGATAATAAAAACGATTGAGGCACAGACAGTAAACTGCTCTTTAGTTTTACGTTTTCACATTTTCATCAGACTGAAATCTTTTACGTCAGAAACCTGATCAATAATTGTTCAATAACCTTTAAATATGACGTATTGGTTTCTGTTGAGGGCCGAGCTCTCACTTGAAGTGCTGAAGGTGTCGAGAAGTCATGTGACCATCTGTTGTTTCAGTTTAAGCCGATCCTCCTGGGCACGGTGGACCCTCGCAGTGAGATGTCTGCGTATCGGAGGGTCGTTAACAGTCAGAAATGCGTCCGAGCTGGCGGCAAACACAACGACCTGGAGGATGTCGGCCGAGACGTTTATCACCACACCTTCTTCGAGATGCTGGGAAACTGGTCGTTTGGAGACTACTTCAAGGTGAGGAATGAATGAATGAATGAATGAATGTTTATTATATGACACTTTTACCAAACATTAGCAGCTTCCAGCTGTGCTGCTCACACATTCATCTAAAGAAACAACAACAAGCAACATGTAACAATAATCTTTCACCTCTTACAGGGAGGCAGTTCCTTTAATCGATAGTTCTCATTAATAATTTATGATTTATGTTTATGAAGAGAGACATTTTTCAATAATAAACTGTTTTAACCGCTGACGTTAAACAATAAACACATAACACAGAATAATGACTTCATTTCTGTCAGTGTGAAACAGCTTCCAGCTTCATCAGAGGACATAATCAAGTCTCAGCTTAGTTGTCTGTCTGTGTCTCTGCAGGAGGAGGCGTGTTGGATGGCGTGGAGCCTCCTCACAGAGCATTATGGGATACCTGCTGACAGACTGTACGTGTCATACTTTGCTGGAGACGCTGCGTCGGGGTTATCAGCCGACCAGGAGACTCGACAGATCTGGTTAGACATCGGGTACGTGTGATGTCGTCTCAGACAACAGGGGCCACATACACACAGAAACATGCAGACGCCATTTCCCACATAAACTGCTGTCAATAAACACAGAACGCCTCACGCTGACTTCAGAGCAGCCGACATGTTTCTCTACAGCGATCTGAAGTGATAAAATATAAACTGAGAGAATCTTTTAGTAAAACATTGTCTGTTTAGTTTGATTGTGTGATTTTTATCTGTAAAACACCAATAAGGCACATTTACAATCATATTGATTAATTACTTTTGTGTGACTTGTTTTATCATTCTTTTAATTTACACAGGAGTCATCATTTATCACAGGAAACTGTGATCACAATAATTAACACAATATCTGTGAGAGCTGCAGTTTCACTAAATTACAGCAACTTTTCCACATAAATGTCCAAATGAACAGACGCTTGTGATTTGGACCAATCGTGGCGTTTGGTGTGGTGGTAACTGACGTCATCGCAGCATTCAGCAAGGATTCAGGACAAATCTCACCTGACAACAAACATGATGCCATAGACCCAACAAAACAATTCCCAAATGTTCCCAAATGTTCCCAAATGTTCCCAAATGTTCCCAAATGTTCCCAAATGAGGTTTGATTCAGTTAGTCAGAAGAATACAAGCTGATGTTGTTCAGACAGCAAAGATGGACATAATCTACCTCAAACATCAACATGAAACTATATTTTTATGTTGATGGATTTATTTTAATGACATTATTAACTGATTTTATTTGGTGCTAATGTTGAGCTGAAAGTTTATTTAATAAAGCTTATAAATGGAACTCAAGTACAGTATTTTCTTTGTTATATAACTTTGAGCCCAGAAAATACATTAAACATTAGACCTGAAATATAGTTGTTTCTGTGATATGCAGAATGCTTTTTATCCAAGGAAGTCATTACATATGACTCTTCACTGGCAGTTTAAATAAATCACATTATTTTCTTTTGTTTGCAATTTTTCCCAATTCCTGCAATTTTACTGCAAAAAACATCACAAACTGTATCACAACTTTTTTGGCCGCAATAATCACAAAAACAGTCTGAGATCCTGCAGGAAGTGATTAATGAAATAATCGTAAGTTGCAGCAGGAAAGCGTCAGCGTAGTTGTGATGTCAGTGATGATGTCACTCCTCCTCAGGGTTCCCCCCGGCCGCCTCCTCCCGTTTGGCCTGAAGGAGAACTTCTGGGAGATGGGGGACTCGGGCCCCTGCGGCCCCTGCACAGAGATCCACTACGACCACGTGGGGGGGCGAGACGCCGCGGCGCTCGTCAACGCTGACAGTCCTGATGTGGTGGAGATCTGGAACCTGGTCTTCATGCAGTACAACAGGTACAGAATAATAACTTTATTCATACAGCACTTTACAGTAACAAGTCAAAGTACCAGATAAATATGAAATAAAAGTAGAATTGATACAGTAAATATGAATTATTAAAACACAGAGTAAAGAATTAACTGAAGAGAACGCAGCTCCTTCCTGACTGAATGCTGCAGGAACCGAGGAATCTCTGACAGACGTCTGCCGGAGGATCTCAGCCGCAGACTGGCTTTAAAAATAATTATTAAATAAATTATTAACATGTTCTAATCAGTTCTAAAGTGCACAGCTGACCAGCGGAGAGATGCTGCTTTATTGGAGGCTGTGAGTCGTCTTGCTGCAGCATTTTGAACCAGCTGAAGTTTGGATCGGTTGTACTTAGTGAGACAGTAACCTAATCGGGATGTGATGAAAGCATGACTGACAGCTTCCAGATTCTTAGCTGATTAAAAAAAATCTAATTTTCGAGATATTTCGAAGCTGCAGAAAACACGACTGAACAGCTGACTTCGGCTGTTGTCAAAGTTAAGTTTGCAGAGAAGCTGAGAGGATGCCGGAGCTCCTGATCTATCTAACATGCTGAAGACAGGACTGTAATGGCTGCTGGTTACCAGTAGATATAGAACTGGTTACCAGTAGATATAGAACTGGTTACCAGTAGATATAGAACTGGTTACCAGTAGATACAGAACTGGTGGGGGGGGTTCCCATAATCCTCCCTGCTGTGGTAACCAGACTAAAGCTCCATCACCACTGTGTAAACGCTCCTTTATACTTTATAACTGACAGTTTATTCATCTTTGTTTAATTATTTAACTGTAAAACACTTTGTTCATTTCCTGTTGTTACATGTGATCAGCTCTCTGTCACATGGACAGCTTCCAAAAGTCTGCTGGACACACTGGTCATCTCCCAGTATAATGTGTGTGTGTGTGTGTGTGTGTGTCAGGGAGGTGGACCACAGTCTGCGGCTGCTGCCCCGGTTCAGTGTGGATACTGGGATGGGACTGGAGAGACTGGTGAGCGTCCTGCAGGGCAAAAGATCAAACTACGACACCGACCTGTTCAGCCCGCTGCTGGATGCCCTCCACCAGGTACACACCCTCCACCAGGTACACGCCCCCACCAGGTACACGCCCTCCACCAGGTACACACCCTCCACCAGGTACACACCCTCCACCAGGTACACGCCCCCACCAGGTACACGCCCTCCACCAGGTACACACCCTCCACCAGGTACACACCCTCCACCAGGTACACACCCTCCACCAGGTACACGCCCCAACCAGGTACACGCCCTCCACCAGGTACACACCCTCCACCAGGTACACACCCTCCACCAGGTACACGCCCCCACCAGGTACACACCCTCCACCAGGTACACGCCCCCACCAGGTACACGCCCTCCACCAGGTACACGCCTCCACAGTACCTGGCAGTATCTGTGACGTACCAAGTGTAGTGAAGTGTGATTGACAGGTCCTGTTGTCATGGTGACATGTGTGTCTTCAGAGGTCCGGCGTGGGGCCGTATGGCGGCAGGATGGGCGCGGCAGACGAGGGGAAGGTGGACATGGCGTACCGAGTGGTGGCCGACCACATCCGCACGCTGACAGTCTGCATTGCTGACGGAGTTCATCCAGGCATGTCAGGAGCCGAGTGAGTCATTGACCAATCAGCTGTCAGAGCAGAATGGACGTCCAGTCAAATATCGGAGTTTGAAGTAAACAGCTCCTCGTTGTGTCTGTGTGTGTCAGGTTGGTGTTACGGAGGATTCTGCGGCGGGCGGTGCGTTTCTGTGCTGAGGTCCTGCAGGCTCCTCAGGGAGCGCTGGCCAGCCTGGTTCCCACCGTCACCCACATCCTGGTAAAATACATTTCCCATCATCCCTCTGACCAGGTCACCTGAGCTCCATCATGCTTTTTCTTCTCAAATGAATCTGATGTGAGACAGAGGGAATCAGAACATCTTTCTTTGAGCAGATTTCAGAGGCTGAAACATGATTCTCACACATGGAAATAAAATGTTGAGGAGATTTTACAGCTCGCAGCTGTGCGCGGGCCGACGCGCGGGCCGACGCGCGGGCCGACGCGCGGGCCGACGCGCGGGCCGACGCGCGGGTTTCTTCTTAATTGCTTCATTAAATTTCAGTAAAGTTTTTGAGGAATTCTGTGAGAAAAACAAACAGGAGTGCTCATCCAGCAGTTGATTGATTGGTTTATTGATTGATTGATGGGTTGATTGTCTCTGTGTCTGCAGGGTGACGTTTATCCGGAGCTCCACAGGGAGGCAGACAGAGTGAGTCCACAATAAGAAACAGATTAAACAGTTTATTAAGATCAATAAATGAGTTTTAGACTGTAATAATTCATTCTGTGAGTTGGTGACTCGTCAGTGGGATGATGATGATGTCATCAGCTGCCGCTCCTCTTCCAGGTCGTTGATGTCATCAATGAAAACGAGGCTCACTTCCTGTCATCTCTGCAGCACGGCAGCCGGCTGATCCTTCGCACGCTCAGCAGGATGGACTACAAACATGGAGTCTTTCCCAGTCAGTCCCCCTTTCAGCTCCTACATCTCCCATCAGCCCCCTGGGCGGGCTGTAGATGGAGCATGCTCAGATTACCACTTTATTCATTTAAATCTGACAAAAGGTCTACCTTACTGTTTCTGAAGCTGTCAGCCTCAGCTCATGGCCTTCTTCAGCAGATGGAGTTGCTCAGTTGTCATGGAGATGGTTTAGTTGTTATCACATCACCTGAGTATGAGAGAAAAGGTGCTAATTTAATTGCACCATTAAACACCAGTTAAAGAGAACAGACTGTACTTATACTTATTTCAGTATTTCTGTTTCACCTGACGCAGTATTTTAACTTCAGAAAAACTTCTTTAATATCACCAACAAGCACATTCAAAGAACACAAGTACATTTTCATTTTTCTAGTAAATAAGTTTATTTTCTTTAAAGTTTTCATCTTTTTTAGTCCTGGTTGATTTGGTGACACCTGTGGTTACCGTGGTAACCAACACTAGTTAATCAGAAACCCAACAGATCTGTTAACACGTGTTGTTAAAATAAAATAGTAATTCCAAAATGGATCTGATCCAGAGCTGCACCTCAGAATGAATGAAAAGCCCAGGTGATTGGTTGATGAATGGATGAATATGATGTCAGCGGTGATGTCAGCAGGTGTTTGGTTGTGTTAAGGAAGGTTACGGTTTCATCTGTGATGTGATGACTAACACACTGCTTCCTGCGGCTGCTGCAGCCTCGGTGGCCTGGTCTCTGCACAGGGACCTGGGTTTCCCTCTGGACCTGGTGGACCTGATGTTGGAGGAGAGAGGAGTGCAGGTGGACCGTCAGGAGCTGGACCGGCTGATCTCAGAGAACCAGCAGGTGAACTTTATTCATACACGGAGTGTCAGTTCACAAACAAAAATAAATTAGTTTTATCAATCATCAGTTTGGTGGATGACTAATGTTTTAGTTTTATCTGCAGCTCTCACAGTATTTTATGTTATTTTTACCAGATTCATTAATATCTTCTTCTGTCATTGTGTTTCCAGTGTAAAAATGTATCAAACTACTTTCTATTTTAAAATATGTATTTAATTGTTGGCTCATATCATTATTATATATTTCCTTCTGTTTATTTTTTGTTTTTCTTTCTTCATTGATAAAGTTAGAGTTGTTGTATTGTATTGTCTACACACTGCAGAGTTACTGTTACACTCTGACTGATCCAGCGTTTAGTCAGTTCAGCACTGTAACACACAACATGACAGTTAATGAGTGAGGTGGTTAGACAGATGTGTGACCTGTTCTTTATCATAACAGCCTTTGTAGAATTAATTGACCGGTTCTTGCATCTGTTGGAAGCCATGATGCTGATGTGAACTGTCTAAACAGTGTTGCCAGTTTTTAGCCAGTTTTCAGCAAGTGGCACCAACACGACTCCCATTCAGAAAGTCGATCATTATTTCCAACAAGTCATTCTGTCATTTTGGAAATTATTGCTCCGTTAATAAGATTTGAAGACTTATAGTAGCTTTGATGTCTGCCGTGTGGGCGTTGATTGACAGCTGTGATTGACAGTTGGCTCACCTGCTGCTCTCCCCGCCTCCGGGACTGAGTCGGACTATTGTCGCAATATTTCCCCAAGTTTAATGTTACTTGATTATGATACCTGCCCTGTTAGTTAGCTAACGTTAGCAGTATTTACAGTACTTGGAGCTTGTGTCTCTCTCTTCATGTTAGCCTCATGTCCACCGGATGTGGCTGCAGTGTGTCTGCCAGAGCGTCTTACTCACAACCCTTTATAGGCCAGAGCAGCTCACATGACTGACTCACCTAAAATTCTCTTGTCAATATACATAAACACCTATATTTACTGATAGTTGATAGATATTTAATGACAGTGCATTTTGTTACTGATGTTTCATTACGGTCATATGGAAACAGTTTTTTCTTGTCTGTTTATAAAATCACGTAGCACTGGTATAGGCAGGAGGAGGAGTGCAGGTTGATCTCAGCTGTTCCTCTGCAGGTGTGAACAGAACAGTGGGTGTCCTGATGATGATGTCACCTCTCATCTGTGTCAGGTGGTCTCTGAGCTGCAGTCGGGTCAGTCTCCGGTGATGCTGGACGTCCTCAGCCTGGCGGATCTGCAGCGTGTTGGGGTTCCTCACACCGACGACAGCCTGAAGTACGAGTACAGCCTGCAGCAGGACAGATACGGTATGATGTAGACAGGTAACACGCCTGTCTGCCAATGACTGACAGCAACACACCTACACGTCCGACACATAGAAACAAACACCTCTGTTACATCACTAGTTCCTTTAACGGGAAGAAACCTCAAACAGAACCGGCTCTAGGTGGGCGCCATCTGCCTCGACCGGCTGGGTTTACAGAGAGAGAAGGAGGGAGGGGGACACAGAGAAGCATAATAACAATAACAATGATAATAATAATAATAGAAATATGACTAATATAAATAGTGTTATCAGTCGGCAAAAATGACTAATAATTAAAGCTTCAAGCAGCTCGCACCTTGTGTGTGTTGGAGGGAGCAGCAGCTGACTTCCTGTTGGACTGGAGATGGTACATCTGCCTACCAAATTTCGTACTTTTCCTTTGACTTTGAAGTTTTCTAGGGGGCGCCCTCGAGCCATTTTGCCTCACCCAAACCCAAGACCCATATCAGATATAGAGCCGACGTGCCACGCCCAGGCCCAATTATGATACTAACTGAAGCATTTATTAGTTCGAACGTGGGTGCAAAGTTTTGTGAGTTTTTGCGCATCCTAAAGGCCTCAAACGTGCGTAAAATGAAAATTGACGCACGAAATCCAGAATGGCTGACTTAGTAACCTGCATTAATGATACATGAATGTGTACAGAGAGGAGGAGGAGAGAGGAGCTCAGTGCATCATGGGAAGTCCCCCGGCAGTCTATTTAATATTCATGGATATTTAATATTTAATTCATATAAACTCAACATTAAATATTCAGTTGATTGTAATTATTCTATTTATTGATTTATTTTCTATTTAACCTTTATTTTACCAGGAGAAGCTCATTGAGAAGTTTCTGTACACACATCTGTTGCTCTTCCTGAGGTTTCTCATATTTTTGTTCCCCGTTAAACGTTTTTTCTTATTTGAACCGAAGGTCTGAGGACAGACGATGTTGTATTGCTGTACACACTGTACTTTAGATTAAAAATTTCCTTTGCAGGAGTGTCCTGGCAGCAACACAAAGTTTCAGACAACATAAAAACAAGTAATACAGACAGACCTCTCGTGAGTCAGTATGAAATAATAAAATCATGAATAAAAGTACAATAAAAGAGAAAATGAAAATACAACATTAATACTAGAACTGGACTGAGAAATAGCAGCAATTTGAGGCTTTAAAAATCTCCTAACAACCCCACTGACATGGCAGATAGGTGATAATGCAGCAAAGCTTTAAACCTGCCCAGAGAAACCAGTGACTGTAATTTTAACTCAATTTGTAGGAGATTCAAAGTACAGGGAGCAGCATACATAAAAAAAGCTCTGTTCAAACCTTCGGTACAGTCAACAAAAAGATGTTCTGTGAGCGAAGAGCATTACTGTTTGCAAGTTTCCTTTTTATGTACACATAGACATGCTGCTGATAGCCCAACAATGGCTTTATAAATGAAATAATGCCAATGGAGGAGTCTTTGAGAATTCAACCAACCTGAGCACACAGTGAGAGCCTTACAGCTTGTAATGAATCTCAGAGCTCCATGATATACGAGTCCAGAGACTGTGAGCTCTAAGATGATGCACGCGTGTACAAAATGTCCCTGAAGTGCAGCATGGAAACGTAGCAGAGACCAGCTTCTGTTAAGCCTGGACAGAAAAAGTGTCTCTGTTTTCTGAAGTTTAACTAAAAGCCACCTCTCCTCTCCACCTGTGTGTCTCCGTCTTTCACCTGCTGAACTACCTCCTGCTCAGTGTTCCCATCATGCCGTGCGTCAGTGGTGGCTCTGTACGTTGGTCACTCTCTGGTGTCAGAGGTCAGCGAGGGTCAGCGCTGCGGTGTCATCCTGGACCGAACCTGCTTCTACGCAGAGCAGGGAGGGCAGTCACATGACCGGGGCTACTTCACCCGGGATGGCCTGCAGGTGAGCTGACGCCCCATGCAGGAGATACCTCATGGGTAGCTGCTGCGTGCCCAGGTGAGCTCTGACTGCAGGTGTGTCTGCTTCCTGTCTGCAGGACGTGTTGTTCCCGGTGGAGGCGGTGGTCCTGACGGGGGGGTACGTGGTCCACCAGGTGACTGCAGCCGACAGCCTGAAGACTGGAGACCAACTCCAGCTTCACCTGGACCAGGTAACCAATTACAGCTCAGCTGGAGACAAGCCTGAAGGGGAGAAGTCAACTATGACTCCCAAAATGCATTTGACCACAAACATCCAATCACAGAGCTTCATGTTCTGTTTCTACAAAGTTTATCTTTAAATTCTGATAAAACGTCCAGCAGGTCACTTTCAGATTCTGGTTTCTTCTCCATGGCGAGGCATCCACCAAACAGAAATAATAATAATAATAAACTTTATTTATAAAGCACTTTTCAAAACACAGTTACAAAGTGTTTTACATTGTTAAAAAATTTAAGTTCTACAATTAAGCAGTAAAATCAGACAATTAAAATAAAATAAAACAGAAGAAAATACCCCTAGTATAAGATTATAAAAGTATAAATAATAGTAATAATTAAAGCTGCAAGCAGCGATTATTGGACCCTCACACCTTCATGCACATTGGGACACTCTGCAGTCGAAGTGCTGTTATTGCAGAGCAGCATGATGAAGAAATGCATTTACCAGAGGGAAACAGACACGGATTTACATTTCCCTGAATGTTGGACATTACATGTAGGAAATAACTATCACTTCCTGTGT
Source organism: Scomberomorus guttatus (assembly GCA_038419695.1). Lineage (NCBI taxonomy): Eukaryota > Metazoa > Chordata > Actinopteri > Scombriformes > Scombridae > Scomberomorus > Scomberomorus guttatus. The sequence continues at coordinate 245,141 of CM076447.1, read as the reverse complement.
CCACTATGTGGTGCGAGAAAACACGCACTAAATGTGATGTGATGTGATGTGTTCAGGCCTGGACTCTTATCAAACATGAGAATTTGGGGCAGATTGGACAATGTAAAGTGGAGTTACAACAACTTCCTGTTTCATGGCGAA
>CM076447.1:202500-240000 GCA_038419695.1 Scomberomorus guttatus | reverse complement strand
TGAGCTGTCCGAGTCACACAGTCTTACGGTCAAATCAAGTCAATTTTATTTATATAGCGCCACATCACAACAGAAGTTATCTCCTTTTCCTAGTTTTTGTCAGTACACACGCAGCTGGACCAGCTGGAGAGTCTTTAGAGACTTGTTAGGGCAGCCTGATAATAAGGAATTACAATAATCCAACCTAGAAGTAACAAATGCGTGGACTAGTTTTTCTGCATCTTTTTGAGGAAGGATGTGCCTGATTTTTGTTAAATTACGTAGGTGAAAAAAGGCAGTCCTTGAAAAGTGTTTTATGTGGGAGTTAAAGGACATATCCTAATCAAAGATAACTCCCAGATTCCTTACGGTGGAGCTGGAGGCCAGGGTAATGCCATCCAGAGTAGCTATATCATTAGATAATGTGTTTCTAAGGTGTTTAGGGACAAACACAATAACTTCAGTTTTGTCTGAGTTTAGTAGCAGAAAATTGGCAGTCATCCAGGTCTTTATGTCCTTAAGGCACACTTGAAGTTTAGTTAACTGATTTAATTCATCTGGCTTCATTGATAAATATAATTGGGTATCATCTGCATAACAGTGAAAATTTATGGAGTGTTTCCGAATAATATTACCTAAAGGAATCATATATAAGGTGAACAGTATTGGTCCAAGCACAGAACCTTGTGGAACTCCGTGTCTAACTTTTGCGTGGATGGAGGATTCATCGTTAACATGTACAAACTGAAGTCGATCTGAGAAATAGGATTTAAACCAGCTTAATGCAGTTCCTTTAATACCAATTAAATGTTCCAGTCTCTGTAACAGGATGTGATGGTCAATGGTGTCGAATGCTCAAATAAACTATTATGAAAAGTCACATAACTGATTGGTGACTGCTTTCTCGAGGATCTTAGAGAGAAAGGGAAGGTTAGATATAGATCTATAGTTGGCTAAAACGGCTGAATCCAGTGTAGGCTTCTTAAGAAGAGGTTTAATTACAGCTACTTTAAAGGACTGTGGTACATAGCCTGTTACTAAAGACAGATTGATCATATCCAGTAAAGAAGTGCTCACTAAGGGTAAGACTTCCTTAAGCAGCCTAGTTGGGATGGGGTCCAAGAGACAGGATGAAGGTTTAGATGAAGAAATCATTGAAGTTCGTTCAGGAAGGTCGATTGGAGAGAAACAGTCTAAATATATATCGGGTTTAGCAGCTGTTTCTAAGGTTCCTGAGTTTGAGGGTGAATCAGTGCCTGTTGAGGTGATGAATTTTGTCCCTAATAGTTAGAATTTTATCATTAAAGAAGCTCATAAAGTCATTACTACTGAGAGCTATAGGAATACATGGATCAATAGAGTTATGACTCTTTGTCAGTCTGGCCAAAGTGCTGAAAAGGAACCGAGGGCTGTTTTTATTCTCCTCTATTAATGATGAGTAATAGGCAGCTCTGGCATTACAGAGGGCCTTCCTATATGTTTTAAGACTATCTTGCCAAACTAAACGAGATTCTTCCAGTTTGGTGGAACCAAATCCTTTCAAAGTTTCATGATGTTTGCTTTAATTTACGGGTTTGGGAGTTAAACCATAGAGCTAACCTCTTATGTTTTATTATCTTCCTTTTTTAAAGGTGCAATAGAGTCGAGTGTTGTTCACAGTGAGCCTGCGGTACTATCAACAAGATTATCAGTTTCAGAGGGACTAAAGTTAGCATAAGACTCCTCTGTAGTATTGAGACATGGCACTGAATTTAATACTGATGGAATCACTTCCATAAATTTAGTTACAGCACTATCAGAAAGACATCTAGTGAAGACATTTTTGTCTAATGGAGTCTAGTAATAGGAATTCAAAAGTTATTAAGTAATGATCTGATAAAATAGGATTTTGTGGAAAAACTATTAAGTATTCAAACAGTATGATATAGTTTGCTGATTATAACAATAGATTTGGTGACTTTTTGCTGACGTAAACGTTTTCTCTGCAGCTCAGGTTCTCGTCAGTTCAGTGTTGTTTTTCCTGATCTGAGCATCTGTGTGTTGACATAAATTATGAGTGGTGTAGAAGCGATTACTCGTTTTAATGTTGTGATTCTTCTTCAGGGCTCTCTGAGCGTCTCTCAGCTGCAGCAGGTGGAGAGCTGCATTAACAGCATCATCTCAGCCAATCAGATCGTCCACAGCCAGGAGCTTCCTCTGCAGAGCGCCAGGAGCATCGCAGGTCTGAGGACGGTGGACGAGGTGACAAACTGAAAACACTACAAATATACATTCTCTGCTATAAACTACTGTTAATACACATCCTGCTCTTGTTTCACAATAAAAGCCATGGAACTCCTGCAACGGTGGAGGGCTTTTGTTGTGAAACAGCACTTCCTGTCGATCTTCTGTAACTCACCACAGTTTCTGCCTCAACCTTCGTTTCATCACTCTGTGAAAACATGAAGCATGTTCCTGGAGCAGCTGCCGTCACATTTCAACCTTTATCATCCCTGAATATCACTTTTTACTGGAATATTCTGACTTTCTCTCCACATATTACACCTTTTGTCTCAAAATGTTACAGCCTTTTTCCTCACAACATTGCAACTTTTCTTCCAGAAAAAATACCTTTTTCTGTAAATATTTTTTTCAAATTTAAAAAAATTGGACATTTTTTCTCGAAATATTACAACTTTTTTCTCAATGTTACGACTTTTTTTTTTTTTTTTTAATCCAAATTTTACATTGTGAGCACAGAAAAAACGCTCCCATGAAAAGAACTACAAGTAGCAAAGGTATTTATACCAGTATGTCATATAAGATTTAATGTAATTACAGGTTTCCAACTTATAAATAGCGTTCATGTCAGCCTCCAAGTCCTAATTACGATGGGGAAAGCGATATTTCCGACTTTGCACTTAATAACCCAGAAGCACCTGAAAAGCAAATAAACACGATGACTTTCCTTAAGCTAAAGTTCAGTGTAATAAACGACAAAATTAATGGATGTAATTTACTGTGCATTTTGTCAATGCACAGTATTTTAAACCCTCTCATGACGAACTCAGTTATCAAACAACCTTCCTGAGCTGTCAGATGACGTGCAAGTCGTAAACGTGGAAATCTTTCTGATCCTTCCGACATAATGTGAACATATGACACACACACAACATACTATTGAGAAAGGTTCTGATCTGAGGCTGGATTTATAGTCAGTCTGCTGCTGAGACCGTACCCGTCTCTTCCTGTCTCTGTAGGTGTATCCTGACCCGGTCCGGGTGGTGTCAGTGGCAGTGCCGGTCTCTGAGCTGCTGGACAATCAGACAGACAGACAGACGTCTGTGGAGCTCTGCTGTGGAACGTGAGACTGTAACACATCTGTTCACCTGCTCACCTGTCTGTCACACTGACTGTAGACTGTAGACTGTTTTGTCTGCTCAGCTTCAGCAGCTGTGAGGTCATTAGCAGGTCACGTATCAGTGAAACAGCTGGATGTGTCAGCTGTGAGGCTCTGACCTGTTTCTCTGATCTCTGATATGTTTGGACATGAAGGACAGAGTCTGTGGATCACAGCTGAGTATTTTACACACTGCACACTGTCTCGCTTACTGCTCACAATGTTTCAGTCTGTCCAACCTTCATCAGATATATGACTATACATGGGCAAGGTAGAAGGTATATGACCATACATAGGTATGGTAGAAGGTATATGACCATACATACTGTAGGTAAGGTAGAAGGTATATGACCATATATAGGTAAGGTAGAAGGTATATGACCATATATAGGTAAGGTAGAAGGTATATGACCATACATAGGTATGGTAGAAGGTATATGACCATATATAGGTATGGTAGAAGGTATATGACCATACATACTGTAGGTAAGGTAGAAGGTATATGACCATATATAGGTAAGGTAGAAGGTATATGACCATACATACTGTAGGTAAGGTAGAAGGTATATGACCATACATACTATAGGTAAGGTAGAAGGTATATGACCATACATGGGTATGGTAGAAGGTATATGACCATACATAGGTATGGTAGAAGGTATATGACCATACATACTGTAGGTAAGGTAGAAGGTATATGACCATATATAGGTAAGGTAGAAGGTATATGACCATACATACTGTAGGTAAGGTAGAAGGTATATGACCATACATACTGTAGGTAAGGTAGAAGGTATATGACCATATATAGGTAAGGTAGAAGGTATATGACCATACATACTGTAGGTAAGGTAGAAGGTATATGATCATACATACTATAGGTAAGGTAGAAGGTATATGACCATACATACTGTAGGTAAGGTAGAAGGTATATGACCATATATAGGTAAGGTAGAAGGTATATGACCATACATACTGTAGGTAAGGTAGAAGGTATATGACCATATATAGGTAAGGTAGAAGGTATATGACCATACATACTGTAGGTAAGGTAGAAGGTATATGACCATACATACTGTAGGTAAGGTAGAAGGTATATGACCATACATACTGTAGGTAAGGTAGAAGGTATATGACCATACATACTGTAGGTAAGGTAGAAAGTATATGACCATATATAGGTAAGGTAGAAGGTATATGACCATACATACTGTAGGTAAGGTAGAAGGTATATGACCATACATACTGTAGGTAAGGTAGAAGGTATATGACCATACATACTATAGGTAAGGTAGAAGGTATATGACCATACATGGGTATGGTAGAAGGTATATGACCATACATAGGTATGGTAGAAGGTATATGACCATACATACTGTAGGTAAGGTAGAAGGTATATGACCATATATAGGTAAGGTAGAAGGTATATGACCATACATACTGTAGGTAAGGTAGAAGGTATATGACCATACATACTGTAGGTAAGGTAGAAGGTATATGACCATATATAGGTAAGGTAGAAGGTATATGACCATACATACTGTAGGTAAGGTAGAAGGTATATGATCATACATACTATAGGTAAGGTAGAAGGTATATGACCATACATACTGTAGGTAAGGTAGAAGGTATATGACCATATATAGGTAAGGTAGAAGGTATATGACCATACATACTGTAGGTAAGGTAGAAGGTATATGACCATATATAGGTAAGGTAGAAGGTATATGACCATACATACTGTAGGTAAGGTAGAAGGTATATGACCATACATACTGTAGGTAAGGTAGAAGGTATATGACCATACATACTGTAGGTAAGGTAGAAGGTATATGACCATACATACTGTAGGTAAGGTAGAAAGTATATGACCATATATAGGTAAGGTAGAAGGTATATGACCATACATACTGTAGGTAAGGTAGAAGGTATATGACCATACATACTGTAGGTAAGGTAGAAGGTATATGACCATACATACTGTAGGTAAGGTAGAAGGTATATGACCATATATAGGTAAGGTAGAAGGTATATGACCATACATACTGTAGGTAAGGTAGAAGGTATATGACCATATATAGGTAAGGTAGAAGGTATATGACCATACATAGGTAAGGTAGAAGGTATATGACCATACATACTGTAGGTAAGGTAGAAGGTATATGACCATATATACACACGTGGACAAAATTGTTGGTACCCCTCAGTTAATGAAAGAAAAACCCACAATTCTCACTGAAATCATTTGAAATGTACAAAAGTAACCATGAATAAAAATTTATTGAAAATTAAACAATCAAAATCAGCCATTACTTTTGAATTGTTGATTAACATAATTATTTAAAAAAATGAAACTAATGAAACAGGCCTGGACAAAAATGATGGTACCCATAATTTAATATTTTGTTGCACCACCTTTTGAGGCAATCACTGCAATTAAACGATTTCTATATTTGTCAATGAGCCTTCTAGATCTATCAACAGGTATTTTGGCCCACTCCTCGTGAGCAAACTGCTCCAGATGTGTCAAGTTTGATGGGTGTCTTCTCCAGATGGCATGTTTCAGCTCCTTCCACAGATGTTCAATGGGATTCAGATCTGGGCTCATAGAAGGCCACTTCAGAATAGTCCAACGCTTTTCTCTTAGCCATTCTTGGGTGTTTTTGGCTGTGTGTTTTGGATCGTTGTCCTGTTGGAAGACCCATGACCTGCGACTGAGACCTAGCTTTCTGACACTAGGCAGCACATTTCTCTCCAGAATGCCTTGATAGTCTTGAGATTTCATTGTACCTCGCACAGATTCAAGACATCCTGTGCCAGATGCAGCAAAGCAGCCCCAAAACATAACTGAGCCTCCTCCATGTTTCACCGTAGGGACAGTGTTCTTTTCTTCATACGCTTGATTTTTGAGTCTATGAACATAGAGTTGATGTGCTTTACCAAAAAGCTCCAGTTTTGTCTCATCTGTCCAAAGGACATTCTCCCAGAAGCTTTGTGGCTTGTCAACATGCATTTTTGCAAATTCCAGTCTCGCTTTTTTATGATTTGCTTTCAACAGTGGTGTCCTCCTTGGTCGTCTCCCATGAAGTCCACTTTGGCTCAAACAACGACGAATGGTGCGATCTGACACTGATGTACCTTGGCCTTGGAGTTCACCTTTAATATCTTTGGAGGTTGTTCTGGGCTCTTTGGTTACAATTCGTCTTGTCATCAATTTTCTTCTTGCGGCCACGTCCAGGGAGGTTGGCTACTGTCCCGTGGATCTTAAACTTCTGAATAATATGTGCCACTGTTGTCACAGGAACTTCAAGCTGCTTAGAGATGGTCTTATAGCCTTTACCTTTAAGATGTTTGTCTATAATTTTGTTTCGAATGTCCTGGGACAATTCTCTCCTTTGCTTTCTGTTGTCCATGTTCAGTGTGGTACACACCTTGTCACCAAACAGCACAGTGACTATTTGTCACCCTTTAAATAGGCAGACTGACTGATTATGAGCTTGAAGACACCTGTGATGTCAATTAAAGGACACACCAGAGTTAAACATGTCCCTCTGGTCAAATTATTTTCAATAGGGGTACCATCATTTTTGTCCAGGCCTGTTTCATTAGTTTGTTTTTTTAAATAATTATGTTAATCAACAATTCAAAAGTGATGGCTGGTTTTGATTGTTTAATTTTCAACACATTTTTATTTATTATTACTTTTGTAAGTTTCAAGTGATTTCAGTGAGAATTGTGGGTTTTTTCTTTCATTAACTGAGGGGTACCAACAATTTTGTCCACGTGTGTAGGTAAGGTAGAAGGTATATGACCATATATAGGTAAGGTAGAAGGTATATGACCATACATACTGTAGGTAAGGTAGAAGGTATATGACTATACAAACTGTAGGTAAGGTAGAAGGTATATGACCATACATAGGTAAGGTAGAAGGTATATGACCATACATACTGTAGGTAAGGTAGAAGGTATATGACCATATATAGGTAAGGTAGAAGGTATATGACCATATATAGGTAAGGTAGAAGGTATATGACCATATATTCCTGATGTAGGTCAGGCAGAAACATTGTGATTTAATAAATATCTCAGCACTTGTACACTTGTCACATATTGAGGTGTGCAGAGATTTTTTTCAAAAATGTTTAAATTTTAAAAGTTCAACTTTAAAAAACACATTTTTATTATTTTTTCCCAAAAGGAACAAAGCTGATGTTCTAGGTTCTTGGTGCATAAAGAAAAAAAGGAGACAGTTTGAGACAGTCAGGGACGTTTCCCAGCAGACATGCTGAGCTGCTGCTGCACTGATGTTTGTTACATTCCTGAACGCAAAGCAGCTGACTGCCTGTGGGACAATTTGATGAAATTCCTGTTTTATACTTACTATAACTGTACAAGATATTATATATTCTGGAAAGCTACAGCAGGATCTCAGCCCACACATTATCCATCACACACATGAGTGATGTCACTCCCTCCAGGATTTCACAGAGGTTTTTTGTGAATTGATTGATTTGATTTTGCAGCAGCTTTTCTCAAAAACTGTGATACAATTCGCAATGTTTTATGTCTCTTTTTGTGGCAAAATTGCAGGAATTGGGAAAAATTGCAAGCAAAGGAAAATAATGTGATTTATTTTAAACTCCTACCAATGAAGAGTCATATGTAATGGAACCATGTGGATACTGATTACATCATAGCACAGGAATCCAGCATCTGACAGCCTCCAGACTGACCTCACACTGAGTGTTCATCAGAGCAGACACCTGACCGTGATCTAAGCGTGTTTAACATGTTTCAGCAGTGGATGATAAAAGCATGTTGTAACATGTTTTAATGAGTCATTCTGTGTGTGTGTTCAGCCACCTGCTGCAGACCGGAGCCATCGAGGATCTGGTGATCGTGTCAGAGAGACAGCTGGTGAGAGGGATCAGTCGAATCATCGCGGTGACGGGACGCGACGCCACACGGGTCAGTAAACATCATCCTGCTGGTAATGCTGTAATAACTGATGTTTGTCCATGTGGGAGCAGCAGAGAGCATTTATTTCTGCTTTACTGAATGTATTTAACTCTTTAATGTATTTGCTAGTTTACATCAAAAATCATAGTGAGATGTTTGCAAAAATGCATTTAAAAGTAGATGTGAAGCTTATATGAGGCTTCAGCAGTCTGAGTTAGTCATATCAAGTGGATATCTGCCACATTTACAGTCTTTTTAGCATCAAATTCCCTCTTTGTGTTTCCTCGGACAGTGTTTCCCTGTTGAGCTGCGGTGGAAGTATAGTAACAAAAAGAGGGACTTTGGCACTAAAAAGACTGTAACGTTGAAAGATATCTACTTGATTTGACTCATTTGGACGCTGAAGCTTCATATTAGCTTCAGATAAACTTTGAAATCCATGTTTACACAGAAGGAGGACTGTGGATTTTGTCCCCCATCACTTCCATTGTAAGTGCATTATGAAGGGATCTTCTAATGGTCAGTATGAACAGGAGGAATGATTACAGCAAGAAAAACAGGTTTCACTCTTCATTTGGCTCCTGACTGTTGGTTTAACACACACCTGAAAAATTGTGAGCTCGTCCTTTAATACTGTAGTCCTCAGAAAGTCATAAAGACACTGTGATGCTGTCGGGAAGGTTTCAGGCTGAATACAAAGAAGGAAGTTTGGTTTTATTCCAGAAGCATCTAACAGCTGCAGTTTACTTTGTGTACAAACTGATAAACACACACAGCCTTCATGGTGTCGGATGTTGTTTCTGCTGCCATTTACAGCTGAAACGATCAGTCGATTCATTGATCAGCTGATGGACAGAAAATTAATCAACAGATATTCTGCTAATGGAATAAAAGTTGACATCTAATACTGCTAATGCTGCTAATACTGCTAATGCTACTAATACTACTAATGCTACTGATACTACTAATGCTACTGATACTACTAATGCTACTGATAGTGCTAATACTACTAATACTACTAATGCTACTAATACTACTGATACTGCTAATGCTACTGATACTACTAATGCTACTAATACTACTAATGCTACTAATACTACTGATACTGCTAATACTACTGATAGTGCTAATGCTGCTGATACTACTGATAGTGCCAATACTACTAATACTACTAATGCTACTAATACTACTGACAGTGCTAATGCTACTGATACTACTAATACTACTAATGCTACTGATACTACTAATGCTAATGCTACTAATACTACTAATGCTACTGATACTACTAATGCTACTGATACTACTAATGCTACTGATAGTACTAATGCTACTGATACTACTAATACTGCTGATACTACTGATACTACTAATACTACTGACACTACTAATACTACTAATGCTACTAATACTACTGACAGTGCTAATGCTACTGATACTACTAATACTACTAATGCTACTGATACTACTAATGCTAATGCTACTAATACTACTGATGCTACTGATACTACTAATGCTACTGATACTACTAATGCTACTGATACTACTAATACTGCTAATACTACTGATACTACTAATACTACTGACACTACTAATACTACTAATGCTACTAATACTACTGACAGTGCTAATGCTACTGATACTACTAATACTGCTAATGCTACTGATACTACTAATGCTAATGCTACTAATACTACTGATACTACTAATACTACTAATGCTACTGATACTACTAATGCTACTGATACTACTAATGCTACTGATACTACTAATACTACTAATGCTACTAATACTACTAATACTACTGATACTGCTAATGCTACTGATACTACTAATACTGCTAATACTACTGATACTGCTAATGCTACTGATACTACTAATACTGCTAATACTACTGATACTACTAATGCTACTGATACTGCTAATGCTACTGATACTACTAATACTGCTAATATTACTGATACTACTAATACTACTAATGCTACTGATACTACTAATGCTACTAATGCTACTAATGCTACTGATACTACTAATGCTAATGCTACTAATACTACTGATACTACTAATGCTACTGATACTACTAATGCTACTGATACTACTAATACTACTAATGCTACTAATACTACTAATACTACTGACAGTGCTAATGCTACTGATACTACTAATACTACTAATGCTACTGATACTACTAATGCTAATGCTACTAATACTACTGATACTACTAATACTACTGATACTGCTAATGCTACTGATACTACTAATACTGCTAATACTACTGATACTGCTAATGCTACTGATACTACTAATACTGCTAATACTACTGATACTGCTAATGCTACTGATACTACTAATACTACTAATGCTACTAATACTGATAGTGCTAATGCTACTAATACTACTGATAGTGCTAATGCTACTAATACTACTGATAGTGCTAATGCTACTAATACTACTGATACTACTAATACTACTAATGCTACTAATACTACTGATACTACTAATACTACTAATGCTACTAATACTACTGATACTACTAATGCTACTTAAAGTTTCCTGCAGATGTTGGTTGTAACACGTGTGTTTTGTGTTTATGGGAGATGTTGTTTATGTATATTAATTGTTTGGTTCTTGATGATTAATTTTTTATCTTTTATGTCTGTCTCTTCAGGCTCGGGAGGCAGGTCATCTGTTGTCTCAGGATGTGGACTCTCTGGCAGCCAGACTGTCAGGCTCCACCCCCTCCTGTCTTGACTCCGCCCAGCATCTCGCCAAGGAGCTGGGCGTGGTTTCTGACGTAAGTACACTACCCATCATGCCCTGCAGCAAGTCAGCTGATGTTGAAAGATTGCTCATAACTGGCTGTAACTCTGCCACAGCCGATATCAATGAAGTCAATGAAATCATCAATACCTAGTCGTCTCTTCCCTGCATGCAGCAGAACAGCATCTCTGTTCAAACTGCAACTCTCATGCACTGCAACATGCTCTTATTAATCTTTAACTGGTACTGAAAGCTATAATATGTAACTATTCAGCATTAAAATGTCTAAAAACAACTAGACCTATGTTATATATATTGTTGAGTTGTGTACTTACATTATCCCAAATGTTTCCAACAATGTTCAAACCCAAAGAAATCTGTAGTTTTAATCAAGGTAACAGTTTGTTTCATTTGGTCTCCTGTCAATGGCGTCATCCCCCCTCTACCAAAGAGTATACACGCACAAGATAATACGTCAGCGTTGTGGTCGTCATAAATGGACTTTTATTCAGTTTTAAGACACATTTTTATGATAAACTTTTTAGATCTGTCAGGCTGTAGACGGCTGTTGTTACTGTGTGTGACCTGCGCTGTGTCTGTCAGGCTGTAGACGGCTGTTGTTACTGTGTGTGACCTGCGCTGTGTCTGTCAGGCTGTAGACGGCTGTTGTTACTGTGTTTGACCTGCGCTGTGTCTGTCAGGCTGTAGACGGCTGTTGTTACTGTGTGTGACCTGCGCTGTGTCTGTCAGGCTGTAGACGGCTGTTACTGTGTTTGACCTGCGCTGTGTCTGTCAGGCTGTAGACGGCTGTTGTTACTGTGTTTGACCTGCGCTGTGTCTGTCAGGCTGTAGACGGCTGTTGTTACTGTGTGTGACCTGCGCTGTGTCTGTCAGGCTGTAGACGGCTGTTGTTACTGTGTTTGACCTGCGCTGTGTCTGTCAGGCTGTAGACAACACTGCTGTGCCTCAGTGGCAGCGCAGAGAGCTGCAGAGCCGCCTGAGAGCTCTGCAGAGGAGCAGCAACACCGCCACCAGGAAGCTGGAGAGCAGAGAGGTGAGGATCAAACAAACATCAAACAGAATTATAAACATGTGACCATGAATCACTCTGTTATGTCTAAACCTTTGTAGATTTATAAAGTGTGTTCAGTTTGTTAACAAGCCTCACCTGTTGTCCGGTTTCCTGTCATGCTTTGCGCAGGCTGCAGTGAGAGCTCAGGCTCTGCTGGAGAAGAACGGCAGGAAGCATCTGCTGGTGGACTCTGTGGAGACAGACTCTGAGTCGGTACGTCTTCATCCTCTGATGATAATGATAAAGAAACAGAGGAGCTTCTAATAATCATGAGGAAACATGCGGCCGACTGTAACTTCTACACCGTCAGTGCTGGAAGAAGTACTCAGACCCTTTACTGCAGTAAAAGTACCAATATCGTAATGTAAAATACTGCATTACAACTAAAAGTCCTGCATGAAAAATCCTACAACAGTAAAAGTACATAAGTATTATGAGCTCGATGTAGTTAAAGTATTGCAGTAAAAGTACATAAGTATTATGAGCTCGATGTAGTTAAAGTATTGCAGTAAAAGTACATAAGTATTATGAGCTCGATGTAGTTAAAGTATTGCAGTAAAAGTACATAAGTATTATGAGCTCGATGTAGTTAAAGTATTGCAGTAAAAGTACATAAGTATTATGAGCTCGATGTAGTTAAAGTATTGCAGTAAAAGTACATAAGTATTATGAGCTCGATGTAGTTAAAGTATTGCAGTAAAAGTACATAAGTATTATGAGCTTGATGTAGTTAAAGTATTGCAGTAAAAGTACATAAGTATTATGAGCTTGATGTAGTTAAAGTATTGCAGTAAAAGTACATAAGTATTATGAGCTTGATGTAGTTAAAGTATTGCAGTAAAAGTACATAAGTATTATGAGCCTGATGTAGTTAAAGTATTGCAGTAAAAGTACATAAGTATTATGAGCCTGATGTAGTTAAAGTATTGCAGTAAAAGTACATAAGTATTATGAGCTTGATGTAGTTAAAGTATTGCAGTAAAAGTACATAAGTATTATGAGCTTGATGTAGTTAAAGTATTGCAGTAAAAGTACATAAGTATTATGAGCTTGATGTAGTTAAAGTATTGCAGTAAAAGTACATAAGTATTATGAGCTTGATGTAGTTAAAGTATTGCAGTAAAAGTACATAAGTATTATGAGCTTGATGTAGTTAAAGTATTGCAGTAAAAGTACATAAGTATTATGAGCTTGATGTAGTTAAAGTATTGCAGTAAAAGTACATAAGTATTATGAGCTTGATGTAGTTAAAGTATTGCAGTAAAAGTAGTGGTTTGGTCCCTCTGACTGATATATTATTATATATGACATCATTAGATTATTAATACTGAAGCATCAGTGTGTAAGCAGCATGTTACTGTTGTAGCTGCTGGAGGTGGAGCTAGTTTCAACTACTTTATATACAGTTAGCTAGTTTAGTCCAGTGGTTCCCAACCTAGGGGTGGGGCCCCTCCAAAGGGTCAGCAGATAAATCTGAGGGGTCGTGAGATGATTAATGGGAGAGGAAAGAAGAAAAAACAAAGTTCTGATACACAAATCTGTTTTCACTTTTTGGACTTTTTCTCTAATCTTTGATTTTTGCTGAAATATTGGATCATTTGAACATTTATTGAAATGAAACCATGTGAGAAGTTTAGAGGGAAAAATCACTATTTGGTGGAGCTGTTAACAACTCATAGACATCTGAAATGTGACCCCGACTACACACTGCTTTTTGTAAGACGTCAAAAGCCAAAAAGGTTGGAAACCACTGGTTTCATCTTTAACAATGTGTTGTATTTTAAAAGCTTGTTATATTATCCATTGTGTCAAATCTTCATCTGAAAAGTAACTAAAGCTGTCAAATAAATGTAGTGGAGTAGAAAGTACAATATTTCCCTCTGAAATGTAGTGGAGTGGAAGTATAAAGTAGCATCACATGGAAATACTCAAGTAAAGTACAAGTACCTCAAAACTGTACTTAAGGACAGTACTTGAGTAAATGTACTTAGTTACTTTCCATTGCTGAGCATATTCTGTGTATTCGGGACAGTACGATGTTTATGTTTTAACTGATGAGTCTCAGGTAACTTCAGGACACACCTGCTGTTGCTGCGCTCTGATTGAACAATCCTTGGTCGGGGGCGGGGTTTAGTGAACATCTGTGTTTCCTGTCAGGTGGTGATGAAGACGGTCAACCAGCTGAGCGCCATCTCTCCTCACAGTCATGTGATGTTGCTCGCTCACCAGAGGCATTCTGGGAAGGTTCTGTGTGCCTGTCAGGTTCCCAAGGTAACCATGACGTGTGTTAGTGACAGAGGGGGCGGGGTCTTGTTTGACACATCTGATTGGCTGTCCTCTCTCTCTCCCAGGACTCGGTGTCTCTCTTGGCCTCTGATTGGGCGGTGGCGGTGTGTTGTCACCTTGGGGGTAGCGCAGGGGGTTCAGCGCTGGTTGCCAGGGGAACAGGGAGCAGCAGTGACATCACAGAGGCTCTGAGGTGGGCAGAGGAGTTCGCTCGCCAAAAAACAGAATGATGATGTCACATGATTGTGATGTCACACCTCGACCTGCTGAGTCCCTTCAGCAAATATTAAATACATTTCAGATCAGGTTCCACATTCAGCCTGTGTAGGTGACTGTAAGCCCCGCCCACAGCTGCAGTCAGGACGTTCTCATTGGATGATGACAGGTTCAGGGGTGATGGTTTATTTAACATGGATGATATTTTTTACATGTCTTTGTTTAAAAGAAATAAAAACATCACAGCTCACACTGGTTCAGTATTTCATTATTTATTACGAAGACATTTGGTTGGAAGCCTAAAACTGTCAAACACAAAAATCTAAAACAATAACTGAACTAATGATGAAGCTCTCAGTTAAAAACCTTCCAAACACAGAAACAGAAGAGTCTTCTGGACCAATCAGAACATGAATAACTGTGATGTCACCTCCGGTCTGAACGGTGCAGCTTCTCTCTGTATCTCTAACACTAAGATTATATGACCCAAACTCCATCACCAGATGTAGAACATTCAGCTGCGACTGAATCCGGAGCCAGACCGGGATCACGACCAGGATCCGGATCTGGGTGGTCCTGGTTCTTCAGAGCAGAGACACGTTCAGCCACTGCAGGAGTCACAGAGTTACATCATCAGGTTTTTATCATCAAGCAGCTAATACATGTTGACTCATCTGAACTAAGGCTGTCACAATATCAGATTTTCACAACATGATTATCGTGGCCAAAAGAATTCATGATAATGATATTATCGCGATATCTATAGAAAAAAATGCAATCAGTCAAATCATCTTTAACTTTCATCTTTTCTGGCAAATGAATTACACTTAAAATATGAGTGTAGAGAGGTGGAGAGAGAGTCGGGAACCATAACTGTTCAAAGTTTGAAAGAAGTTTGAACACATTGAAGAAAAGGTTTTATTTTCACCCAAATATTTTTTTGCAAACAGATGCCTGCAGATGACCTATAGCTGTGACTCATTAACTGGAAAACAATGCTATGGTGGGAAAGCATTTCATAAAAAGTAAATCACAGCAAACTATCTATATTTACATAATTTCCATAACAGGCATTGATTGTACCTGCTGTTGTGATTGTACCTTGAAATGGTTTGCATCAACCAATCACAAGAATCTCAGCTTTCCAAAGATGTGTCACATGAGTTCCCACTTAAAGACAGGAGTCGTGTACATAGTGGACGGGCCGTCGGGAACGTTAAGGGGTTTTAAATATCACAGTTATCATCAATACCAGTATATCGCAACCCCCCTAATCTGAACATTTATGTACAGCGGCCCTGAAGGCTCGCTGCAACGAGAGAAAACACGCCTAAATACAGAAAACACGCCTAAATACAGAAAACACGCCTAAATACAGAAAACACGCCTAAATACAGAAAACACGCCTAAATACAGAAAATATGCCTAAATACAGAAAATATGCCTAAATACAGAAAACACGCCTAAATACAGAAAACACGCCTAAATACAGAAAACACGCCTAAATACAGAAAATATGCCTAAATACAGAAAATGGTTTTCTGCTTTCTGTATTTGGGTGTGTTTACTCATATTTACTGGTGTTTAGTTGTACTTATTGTGGTGTGTTTACTTGTGGTTACCGGTGTTTAGTTGTGTTCAGTATTCAGCTCTGGTGTTGACAGGTGAGTTCACCTGCATGTCTGTAATAAAACAGAAGCTTCGTACCTCTAAAATATTCAGCTCGATGGTTCCTGAGTTGTCTTTGTCCATCATGTGGAACGTGTCTGTGGAGGGAAAACAAATTTATCTCCCAACAGTCACAAACGTGTGTGTGTTACGGTGTGTGTGTGAGTATTACAGTGTGTGTGTGTACGTGTGTTAGTGTGTGTTACAGTGTGTGTATGTGTGTTACAGTGTGTGTGTGTATGTTACAGTGTGTGAGTATTAGTGTGTGTACGTGTTAGTGTGTGTGTTAGTGTGTGAGTATTACAGTGTGTGTACGTGTGTGTGAGTATTACAGTGAGTTTTAGTGTGTGTGTGTTGCAGTGTGTGTGTGTATTAGTGTGTGTGTGTGTGTGAGTATTACAGTGTGTGTCTGTTACAGTGTGTGTGTGTGTTACGGTGTGTGTGTTACGGTGTGTGTGTGTGTGTGTGTGTGTGTGTGTGTGTGTTCTGGTGTGTGTTACGGTGTGTGTTACGGTGTGTGTGTTACACAGTGTGTGTGTGTGTGTGTGTGAGTATTACAGTGAGTTTTAGTGTGTGTGTGTTACAGTGTGTGTGTGTATTAGTGTGTGTGTGTGTGTGAGTATTACAGTGTGTGTGTGAGTATTACAGTGAGTGTTAGTGTGTGTGTGTGTGACTGACTGAACATGGTCTCCAGTCGGACCAGGCAGCCCACAAAGTTGTCGAAGTCGATGGTGAGATCTGGTTCGGTGTATCGAGCCACGAGGACCTGATGGAGCGGATTGTTCAGACTGAACCCTGCAAACACAGAAACACACAACGCTGTGACACGTGAAACATTAACTGTTATTAAATACTTGTGTCATGTTGTTAGTGGAAATACTGACAGTAAGCTGTGTCTCAGTTCAGCTGCATCCTTTGAAGGCTGCATTTGAAGACTGAATGCGTCACAACGGCGCAACAGAGCAGCCGAGAAATGCGGCCCTCTTTTTCCAAATTTGGAGGATCCAGCGGATGGATCCTTCACGGTCCGACCAATCCCAGAATGCATTTTGCACCAACTGGCAGTGATATGGTGGAGATTTGGAGCCAGGCTAAGCTGTTTTCATTTTCGCTGTAGGACTGTTAATACGTCACTTTATTAAGTTTTAAGATTTTATCAGGTGAGAAAGTAACATTTAACATTTTTTTAAGTGAGAAAAAAGTGTTAGTGGAGCTTTGAGTTGAGATGATTTGTCACAGTACAGTCAGGCAGGTGTGTGGAAGCTGAGCTGCTGCACAGACAGAATGGACAGGCTCTTTACTCCAGACATTAGTTGAAAAATAAAAAATATATAATATTGAAATTAAGTTAAATACATTGCATATTTCATTTACAGCAGTCATTACAACTATTTACAACATAAACAAAGTACATAAGAAGAGGAATAACAGGGTGTCTGCAGGTCCTTAAAAGTCTTAAATTCAGTTTTATAAATATTTAGTCTTAGAAAATGTGTTTCTGTATATTTTGGGTCAGCTGAGCAGGGAGTCCCTGGTGCTGCTGCTGGACCTGGATTGGCTCCCACAATAATACAATTAAAAGTTCTGGTTCCATTTCTACTAGCTGTGTCCAGATTGACAACTGCAGCTGTCAAGGTTGCTAGGCAACAGGTGCAGCAGGAACAGCTGGTGACGCAGCTGGAAATCCTCCGTAGACCAGACAAGCCCCCAGGAACAGCACCAGGCATAGCGGCCAAACCGTGTAATTACAACGTCACATGATGCTATTGGGCCCAAAAAAGACTTTTTCCCATAGACTGTACTGCATCTCCAGCAAAGAAAGCAGCTTCGTTCAGTGTTTCAGTTCATCTGTACCGTCGGTATGTGATGTCATTTTCTGTTTATTCATCAGGCGTACTTTAAGTGTTTTGGTCAAGATGTCATTTGTAAGCTTTGTAAGAGATATTTATCTGAACACATTTACTGATGGTTTTCATGCTAGTTGAAAACCAGACTGTTTGTTGGTCTTATTGTTATTTGTCAATGTTTTTATTTAAAGCAAAATTAAGCCCACACACATTTTGACTGTATTTTTTTTCTTTCCCTTTCTTCTTATCAATAAACCTGTTGGCAGCTACATAACTGCCTCCAGAGTCCTGAAGAGATACAGGTGTTTAGCTGCCTGTCAACATATACATGCCCTGTGTCCCGAGGACAATACAGTACTATATACAGTACTATATACAGTACTATATACAGTACTATAAGTCCACCATTCTCTCGTCCTGTGTGTCCATGCTGTGTTCCTGCTGCTCAGATACATTAACTGCAACTTTCACTTTATTGTTATCATGAAGGAAATTATTTTGTTTAAAACAAAGTTTATCATGCAAAGAAAATAACTCATAGTAACTCATCATTTTTAGTATCTATTTTTATTTGAATCTGTTAGTTGCCTTCCTGTCAGGAGCATTCGTCCTTAATGATCAAAGATGACACCAGCAGCAAGTTATAGTGAAGTAAGAAAAATACAAATATTAAAACATGGCCCAATATGTAACTTTTCAACATTAAAATTACTAAAAACAACTAGACCTATGTTATATATTTAGTTGAGTTGTGTACTTACATTATCCCAAATGTTTCTAACAATGTTCAAACTCAGAGAAATCTGTAATTTTAATCAAGGTAACGTTTCAATTGGTCACCTGTCAGGCTTCATATCTCCTTAACGCATGCGTCAGCGTTGTGGTTGTCCACCAGAAACTGTCATAAATGGACTTTTATTCAGTTTTAAGCCACATTTTTATGATAAACTTTTTAGATCTTGGTTGGTTTTAACTGTATCTTTTAACCAGATGAAGGATTTTAGTCATCAGACGTCTGGATCTTAAGTTATCTGAGAAACAAGCTGAGCTAACGTTAGCAGCAGCTCAGCTAGCAGCCCCTCCTGGACGTCCTGTGACTGCTGAGCAGCGTCGGAGAAACACTGATTTTTAACATGAAACTGCTTTATTCAGTGTTTTTACTGGTTTTAATCAGCGGGTCTGTTTTTTCTGGAGAGGAGGAGACCTCTGCAGATAAAAACCTCCTGAACGATGAACACTGAAGGAATCCTAACATGGAGGAGCTGGCTGTTTAACAATGAAGACAACAACTCCCATGATCCCACGCTACAACGTCATCACACTCCGTCTTTGTTTGATTGAGACCCCTAACGGCAGAAAAGACATATTGTGTGTTTAAAATATGTGAAAAGTAAAAACAGCAGCCGACAGACGTTTTTTGTTCACTTCTGCTGAAGAACATTTAAATTAACTCATATCTTAAAATGTGTATTCTTTTTTTAATTAAAACACCTGAAATGAATCTTTGTGTGACTCACAGCTGAAGTTAAAGTGCAGAAAGAAAAAACTATAGTGTTGTTTTGTTTGACTGAAAAGAGCTGAAGTTTAAATATTTAAATGTCTTAAAATCAACTGTAAGCTGATGCAGAACCAACCAAAGACAGAAACATCCTGATGCAAAGACAGATTTACTGTTTCAGTTTGCTTTTTCAGGATGAAGCTGAAAGGAAACTTCAGGAAATAAAAATGAATATTTGAACTTTGACAGAGTCTGAAGTGTTTTACCAGCTTCCTCCACGGCCGTCCTCATCTCTGTGGAGCTCATCGTCCCCGAGTTATCCACGTCCTTTTGACGGTAAATATTCTGTCACAGAAACATCAGTTAATAACTACAGTCAGCTCTGTCGCTGAGAGGGGAGTTAAAGACGACGTCACAAACTCACCAGGTAGTTCTCGATCTTCATCCACAGCACTTTAAACTCCACCAGACCCAGTTTACCGCTGCCGTCTTTCTGCACAGCAAGTTCAGGAGCCGAATATACAGAAACTGGATCTACAGAGTTCACCAGCCCTCATTTAAGACCTTTTAAAACCCACACAGAATGTTATTTAATACCTGCTTCACTGTCATATGATGGAAAAACCAGAAATTATATCACATTATATAATATTATGTATTATTATAGCTCTGCTGTGGATGTCACATTAAACCTGAACCAGTTTCCACCCGGCTGATTCATTTCTCTACAAACTAAAACTTGAACCATCAGAGTTAAAGCTGCAAGTAACGATTATTTGTTTTGTCCAAAGATTGTTTTTACTGATGAGAGAAACTGATGAGAAAACAGAGAAAAGCTGAAAATCTGAGGCCAGAGGATGATCCAATTTTTGGCTTAAATAATTTTACTGCAATTACTAATGAATTTTCAAAATTGCTGCCAATTAATTTCGGTTATTTCACTTATCAATTTAATAGTTTCAGCTCTAATCAGAATCATTTAAAAAAGTTCACATTGTAGCTTTAATCTAAAACTCTGCAGCTGCAGTTCCTCTGGTGTCCACTAGATGCTGCTCTGATCAATCTTCTCTCAGCAAAGTTCAGCTCTCAGCAGCTTCACTGAGCTTCTTCTGCTGTCAGCATCAGTAAACAGTGGAGGATCATTTCTGTGATTTTCTGAGGTGGAAGGATACGTCCAGCAGGTTGACCATGTTGCGACACGTCGCAACGCTGAAGCCGTTAGTCTGGATGTCAGAACCTGTCGGAGAGCGGAGGATCATCAGTGTATGTCAAACAGATCAACTCACCTGCAGATCTTTAATATGATCATCATCATGATTCTTACGTCTGGTCACCACTTTGTTGAGGATCTTCTGCAGCTCGAAGGCACTGATCTCACAGTCCTGCAGTAGAAACCGTTTCCATCAGTTTAACACCAAACATCAGACATGAAGATAACAGAACTTCACTGCTTAAAAATTTCATACATAGGCCTCGTCATACACACTGGTGTCTTCGGTACTGAAACTGTTACTTTTGATAGCAATGGCTTTAACATTGAAACGGTTATTTCTGATAAAAATATCAAAACAAAGAAGCAGTTGGAGAGAAGGTCTAACCCGATTTCTGTACCCATGAAAAATTGCAGCCCAGCCAATAAGCTTGCACATGAAAAGAAACTAAACATCGTCTCTTAATCTTAAATATCCGGGCACTTACTAACGAGACCTTTTTTTTTTTTTTTTTTTTTTACAAATGATCTTATCATTGAACATTTTATTTTTATTAGATTTTATTTTCCTCACTAAAACATGGCTACATTCAGATCGGGCCTCTCTCTTAATCGAAGCATCCCCTCCAAACTACAGTTTTATCCACTCGATTGGTGAAAGGAAGCGAGACTTTTTTTTAAATGCAAGCATCTGAGTTTTTCATCTTTTGAATACCAGGCTATAATATTGGAAAGTCAAACTTCGGTACTGCTGATTACTATCTATCAACCACCAAAATATACAGTTTCATTTTCATTTTTACCTGAAATCTCTAAACTACTTTCACTCTGGGATCCCTTCTGTGCGCATTCAGGCTCCGATGAGGTTTTGCTCCGTCCTCTGCACGGCGTCCTATCCCACCGGGAGCATTTCATAAGCGGAGTGTCTTGACTGCAGGAAAGCCATCCGCCTTTGAAATTCAGTTGCACTCCTACTACAGTAATTACGCCAGCCAAAACAAAGCTGAAAAAGCACCTGTAGGCTACCGTAATTACTGCAGTAGCAGGGCAACTAAACTGCCTGATTCTGTTAACTCGCTTAGCTTTCATTGATTTGGTCATTTTCCTTGATTTTTGTGCTTCTACGATGGTTAAGTAGGCTACGCAGTTAAATGGTTTCTTTATCTTTGTCTGTTTTAATTGTGTTTATTGATGATATACGATCGGGAGTTGTAAAAGTAATAAATGATTGATGATGATTGAATGATGAGTGAGCGCAGATAATAACATTTCAATCCTTGTTCTTCTTGATCTAAGTGCTGTGTTTAATACGCTCGACCATGAAATACTCCTAGACAGACTTGAAAGTTGGAGTGGACTCTCTGGAACTGTGCTGAACTGGTTTAATACTTACCTCACTGGCAAAAGCTATTTTGTTAGCCTTGGTGAACATGTTTTAGACAAGCATGATTTTCTCTTTGGGGTTCCTCAGGGTTCAATTCTTGGTCCGCTACTGTTCTCCCCGTATATGCTTCTGATTAGAGAAATTGTTCGCGACCATGGTGTAAATTTTCAGTGTTATGCAGATGACACCCAGTTATATTTATCTGTAGCGCCAGACGACAAGGAGGCCCTAAATCCTTTGATAAATTGCCTCTCTAGCATTGTATAGTGGGTGAGTGGTAACTTCCTTAAATTAAATGAAGACAAAACAGAAGTTCTTATAATTGGCACAGATGCACAGAGAGAAGAGCTTTCAAGCAGGCTTGGAAATCTGGCTCTACAGATTAAACTGGAAGTAAAAACTTGGGTGTTATCCTCGACTCTGAACTGAATTTTAAAAGTCATGTCAACAACGTTACAAAGATAGCTTTTTATCATTTAAGAAACATTGCAAGAGTCAGACCCTACCTTTCTTTGGAAAATGCTAAGAAACTGACTCATGCCGTTGTTTTTTCACCTTAGATTATTGTAATGCGCTTTATACTGGTTTGCCAAATAAAACAATTGATCAGCTGCAACTTGTTCAAAACTCAGCAGCAAGAACTTTAACCAAAACTAGGAAAAGGGAACATATTACACCAGTGTTAGTGTCATTGCACTGGTTACCTGTAACGCTGAGGATAGATTTCAAAAATTATTTTACTTGTTTTTAAAGCCCACAAAGATCTAGCACCTTCATATCTTTCAGACTGCTTGTTGGAGTATGTTCCAAACCCTTCGCTTAGGCCACTTAACGCTGGCTTGCTAAATGTGCCACAAATAAAAAGAAAAAAAGAATTCTCCCACCACATATTAGACAAGCATCCTTTGTTGATAATTTTTTCAACCTTTATTTCTTTTATATTGTTTTATGGTTTTTATATCTTAAAATTGCTTTTACTATTATCAGCTGTTTTTGCTACCAGTATTATCTTTTTTCTCCCTATGATTTTACCTCTTTTTATCTTTTTAGGTTTTTATTGTTTATTGCTTTTTATTGTTTTAATGTTTCCTATTTTTAAGTATCTGTCTTCTATTTTTAATACCTTTTCTTGTAAAGCACTTTGAGCTGCATTTTATGTTATGAAAGGTGCTATATAAATAAAGTTTATTATTAGTATTATTATTATTATTATTAACATCTTGTAGAGCAGCTCACCCCTCCTGCCAGCTGTCCGAACAGACCCCTGAACCGATCGTCCACGTCGTCTTCGTCAATTTCAATCTGAGAGCAAAAAACACACGTTGAATGATGAGATTGCATCACAATAATTAAACTAAAGTTCACATAAAATGAGCAGATCTGTTTTCTAAAAGCATGAATGAAACCTGTTCTGTATGTTTTCAGAACTTCGGTCAAATCTGTCCCTCACCTTCTCAACTCTGGACTCAACAGAATCATCCAGCTCTCTGTAGAAACAAACACAGCATGTTAATAGATTACTGTTGCATGTGAACATACGTGTTACAGCTCCCGTGAGCCTCAGTATGAACCTACTGGAAGTCGGCCTGCTTCTCGGAGAACATGCGGACGCAGAAGTCTCCATTCTTGTTGGGTTCAAAGGTGGACGGGACGATCAGGTACTCGCCAGGCGGCAGGCAGAAGCGGCTGCAGACTTCACGCAGGTTGATGAAGGTTTCGGAGCGAGCAGCGGAGGCATGACGCAGGAAGAAGTTCCTGTTGAGGTGGATGTTCCTCTGACCACAGAACTGAGAGACAGACGAGGGAGAAAACACAGTGTCTAACAAGAAAGGACATGAAGTGAAATACTGAGCAATAAACAGTAAGTGGGCAGGTGCTGCTGAAGACTGGAGTCAACATGTCCACCTTCGTACCTCATCAGGAACCTGAAACACAAGAAAGAAGAAGATTCAGACTCAAGATCCACTACAAAGTTCAATTTTTCCTCTCAGAGCTTCTGATGACCGTTACAAAAAAGCTTTTTAAAATAGCTTTATGCATTGCTAGGAGGTCTACAGCAATGATTCCCATCTCCTCATAGCTGGACTGAGATGTGTGGATATACTTAAGAACAACACTGTGTTATCTCTGAGGCCCTGTTCACACCTGGCATTAACATGCGTCTCCACATGCGTCTTGAGTGACCACTTGTGATCTGATCTCACTTCCCTGCTCTATACGCAAATAAACACGTACATCATTTCTGTTTGCAAAGACCAAATTGTTGCTTTTAACCAGCGGGAGGACTGGGGGTCCGTGTACCCTCCGTTCAAAGCTGTGTTCAACTTGTTTGATAACAGCATATACAATAGGTACAATAGGTATACAAAAGGTCAGCTGTTACACACAGTCCCGGTTCATACAGTTAAACTGTTTGGAGTAAAGCAGCCGTCCTTCTGATAGACAGACAAGCGAAAAAGTTATTTTCTGGTTTTGGTTTAATTTCTATTCCAAATGCCGATTTATAGAGGAAAACGGGTTAGGGGAACAGGGAAAAATGGGAAGTGGGTTTTGTTTTTTTAATTCACATGCAAAATGGAAAACAAAATAATGCATTTGTTCTCAGTTTTTATCATATATTTAATCTGGATCTGATGACATCTCCCAGTTTACACGTTTCTAACAGTATGTAGTTGTGTCTTTACTGTCCCTGTCACATAAAATAATAAAATAAAAAATTATTCCTCAACATCTCAGCCTCATTTCTTCAGCAACAGAGAACGCTCAGACACTTGGATCAGTTGTGTACAGGCCACAGTATCCTGGTTTCTATTGGAGTAGTCCAGTTTGCAGGGGCGGCCCATGGCATTGGCCACATAGGCAGTCACCTAGGGGGCTTTTTTTTTCGCACTTGTCCTCCCTTCTTAGAGCTTTTTTCTTTCTCTTATCCCGTTGACTTGCGTGGGTTTTGATCAGCCACCACACTTCATGTGCTGCCTCAGGCCACCAAACACTCACTGAACTGCACCTTGACCCCCTCCTTGCCTTTTTGTCTGAAGTACTGGGAGGACTTTGTCTGGGCTGGGGGAACCATTGTTGCACTTGATTTTAGTCTCATTTCATATTTGAAGTTCTTGTACTGGAGATTACTGGAGACTATTACTACTACTGGGCACCAACATAGTCATGGCCGGCTCTGCCAGCTAGCATTTTCAAGTTTCTAATGTTTACATGTGCAACACATAACTGGGATATTTCAAAAACCTGGTTCTAACCAGAATACTGATGCATGTAAAACACACTCATTGGTTGCTACTCATCTCCACCTGAGCATGTTGTTTTTGGAATCAGTCAGTCCTGTTTGAAGCCTGAGAGCCAACAACGAGGAGAAGACTTGTCTCAGAACCGGTGAAACTAGACGACCTGCTGTGACAGGTGAGCACAGACTGCAGGCAGACTCAAAGGTTTTGGTGTCAGATCTCAAGAATTTGTCTGGAAGGCAAATCAAGGCACTTGAGACTTTTCTGAATGAGCTCAGACTGCTCAGCTCGCACTAAGTCAAAGCACAGCATGCTGAGATCTGCTCAGATCGGACAGATGATGTTATTTGTCTGCATCGGTGTATAAGATTTTAATAGATCATATTTATTGGGATTTACATAAGCTTTGTGTTTATATTGTTTATCTACTGTGGATTTATGAAATATAAAAGATTTGATGTCATCTATAAAAAAGGAAACTTCAGCCTTTGTTATGGGGCCAAATGTTTTTGTCGGAGGGCCAGATTTGGCCCACAGGCCACTATTTGCCCAACACTGTCTCAGAGTCTCAGATTACTCTCCTCACCTCATAGATAGCGAAGCCGATCGTATGCATGTCCTCGCCCATCTTCCTCATTCGTCTGCGGTTCTTCTGGATCAGACCGACCACGAAGCTGCAGCCAGCCTCACCATCCTCCGGGTCGTCGTCCTCCTCCTCCAGCCGGATTAGAAACTGCGGGTTCGTCCAGAACGTGTCTGAGATTCACAAGTAAACGTCAGGGAAGGTTGGAGGTGCAACCTGCTGAGGTCTGTAGTTAGTGATATTACACTCAACACAGTATCGACCTTGCAAGCATTGCGGTGAGATGTTTCAATGCCAAAAATCACGACTGCCCCAAACGAGGCCTCGTTAGGCCACGCTCGTATCAGAGAGGTACCTATGGAAGATAATCATTGCCATACTAATTTGAATTATATCAGCAACTGAATACCAAATTTTGAAATTTAAATACCACTGAATTTACTGCACTGAAATATTTGACTTTGAAAACCATCTTCCTGAATTTCATTTTCAAGTTGTTCTATTTCAGAAACTTTATTTCTAGTATATGTTTATTTATTTTAGGGTAGGAAACTTCTGGTGCTTAATTCAGATCTACAAATTCAAGTCAATTCAAAAACAGTCAAAATTCAGATACTAAAATTCAAGATGTAAAATTCAGGTCTGAACATCCAGGACACGAGGGGAAGCACTGGAGTCACATGACTGGAGTCACATGACTGGATGGATTCAGGCTCAGCTGCTTCCTCAGATTCCTCACAGCTGAATTTTACATTTTACACCTTGATTTTTAGCATCTGAACATATTTGAGCAATCAGAGTTTTTGACTTGAATTTTTAGATCTGAATTGAGCTTACTGAAACAGAGCAACTTGAATATAACTTTTAAATTTCAAATGTTGGTATTCAGTTGTTGATATAATTCACATTATTATGGCAATGATTTGCTTCCATAGGCTTCTCAATCTGACACAATATCTAAAAACAGCTGCAGACTGTTTAAAAGTGATCCCTTTTTATATTATAGCTTTTATTGAACAAAATAACAAATAAAGTAGTAAAACCACTTATAATCTCCTCGGTGTCAGATTTAATTCAGCCATACATGTGCAATAGCAATAATTGCCCAGCAGATGGCGCCATTTTGAGTGTATCACATGCTTCGGGACAGTGGACTATTTTCAATGTAACTGCGTCATATTGATTCAGTGCTTCAGAAAGCTTTGTTTCTCCGTCACAACCTGTAATAACCTGCTGCGGGACTCACTGGGGAAGTTCCTGCAGCCGCCGGCGGTGGATCCTCTCCTCCAGCTGCCCTCGAACTTGGACAGAGCCCACCTGGAGACGGAGTCGTCGCTCAGCGCGTCGGGCGTCAGGTTGCAGATCTCCAGCCGCGAGTAATGTCGCAGGAAGTCCGTGAAAGACATCCTGGAAGACAGAGTGGAGGGTTTCACTTCACCCAGAACACCCACTGATGAAGTTCAGTCAGTCTGGAGATAGAAGAAGTTTTACCAGAACTCTCCATCCTCTGAGTGATGACTCAGACGCTCTCTGTCCTCGTCACTGATGTGACGCCACTGCATCGAACTGCAGAGCACAAAACATCAAACACAGACAGTCAACAGTCACACACATCTCACCCAGTCTGGGTTAATACAGAACTGACACAATACTGGCTTAATGTTACCCAGAAAGCCACTCAAGAAAAGAACACCTTCTTTTAGCCTGATTTTATGACCCAGAACATACAAAAAGTGAAATATTTCAACTTCTAAAAAATGTTGTGTCTCTGTGTAATGGAAAAAATAATATGTATACTTAAAAACAAAAAGTGTAGAGATAACTAACTGAAGAAGAGGCCGGCTGTGTCTGTCTGCTGACGGTATGATAATGGACTGTTCAGACTTTGTACTTGACCTAAGACAGCTCTGTGGATCTGTTGCTGGTACTGGACCCGCTTAGTGTAATATTAAACCCAGAAAGACACTCTCTGGTTTGTGAGTCTTTTATTACAGAAACTGCCACCACACTCTGATAGACATGTTTGGCCCATATTCATACAAGAACTGAAAAGTCACCATTCAAGAATTTCTTTTCATTTCATGAATTTTCAATAAAATTCATTAAAATCATTATGGCTATTATGTTCTCCTGTTTTATGTAACACAGGACCACAATACAGAGTGACTGTGAAGGTTTTTTCTCCATAAATAAATAGTGTGAAACCTAAAGAACACACTCTCTCTGAAATCATTTATTAATGACTGATGAAGTTTTTATCAATAAGAAATAGATTTGTGGTTCAGAAACTTGGTATAGAGAGTAATTATGGGTCAGAATATGAACAGTATGTAAGTATTAAACTGACATGTTGGTTTGTTATTGATTGTTAATAACTTGTGTATCTTTTGAGTGACATATGCACATCGTTTTATAATAAATCTGTGACAGTTTTTAGCTACAGCTTGTTGTGTAACAGTAACAGATTCCTGGTTTTAGTGAAGGTCTGATGCAGACTTTAGCCTTAAAACTGCAGCTCCAGAGCACTGATTATTATAATTTGATTATATATTAAATATAGAAGTGCAGCTGGATTACTGCAGGTCAGTGCAGCGGGATTACTGCAGGTCAGTGCAGATGGATTACTGCAGGTCAGTGCAGCAGGATTACTGCAGGTCAGTGCAGATGGATTACTGCAGGTCAGTGCAGATGGATTACTGCAGGTCAGTGCAGATGGATTACTGCAGGTCAGTGCAGATGGATTACTGCAGGTCAGTGCAGCGGGATTACTGCAGGTCAGTGCAGCGGGATTACTGCAGGTCAGTGCAGCGGGATTACTGCACGTCAGTGCAGCGGGATTACTGCAGGTCAGTGCAGCTGGATTACTGCAGGTCAGTGCAGCGGGATTACTGCAGGTCAGTGCAGCGGGATTACTGCAGGTCAGTGCAGATGGATTACTGCAGGTCAGTGCAGATGGATTACTGCAGGTCAGTGCAGCTGGATTACTGCAGGTCAGTGCAGCTGGATTACTGCAGGTCAGTGCAGCTGGATTACTGCAGGTCAGTGCAGATGGATTACTGCAGGTCAGTGCAGCTGGATTACTGCAGGTCAGTGCAGATGGATTACTGCAGGTCAGTGCAGCGGGATTACTGCAGGTCAGTGCAGCGGGATTACTGCAGGTCAGTGCAGCAGGATTACTGCAGGTCAGTGCAGCGGGATTACTGCAGGTCAGTGCAGCTGGATTACTGCAGGTCAGTGCAGCTGGATTACTGCAGGTCAGTGCAGCTGGATTACTGCAGGTCAGTGCAGCTGGACTGGATTGATAGAAGATTAAAAGGAAGGGAAACGAGACTTGATCACTAACAGACTGCTGCAGACTCACTCTGGTATGTTTTCTCTCGAGTACAGTAACACCTGCCTAAACCTCTTGCCCCCCAAGTGTAAATCACGAGACGCACCTGTTTTCTGAATGAATAATGCTGTAACGAAAATACTTTTACGCCTTAAAAACAAACAAAACAGGCCTGTCTGTCTGAGGTCAGATTCTTGTCCAATGACGTGAGAGCAGTGCAGCGTCAGCCAGTCAGCACTCAGACTCCACCCAGCTGAGGCAGACAGCAGGGAGGGGCCGGGTGACAAAACAAGCTGACAGGAACTGCAGGTGATAACATGATACCTGCTCAGGTAACTCTGTCAGTCATGTGATCGCAGCGTTTTTAAATCCACACAGTTGCTGCTTGCAGTACTGAAAGTTCTTATAGTACCAGTAAAGTACTCCTGTGTACATGAGTGTGTATTACAGTAAAGTACTCCTGTGTACCTGAGTGTGTATTATAGTAAAGTACTCCTGTGTACATGAGTGTGTATTATAGTAAAGTACTCCTGTGTACATGAGTGTGTATTATAGTAAAGTACTCCTGTGTACCTGAGTGTGTATTATAGTAAAGTACTCCTGTGTACCTGAGTGTGTATTATAGTAAAGTACTCCTGTGTACATGAGTGTGTATTACAGTAAAGTACTCCTGTGTACCTGAGTGTGTATTACAGTAAAGTACTCCTGTGTACCTGAGTGTATATTATAGTAAAGTACTCCTGTGTACATGAGTGTGTATTATAGTAAAGTACTCCTGTGTACCTGAGTGTGTATTATAGTAAAGTACTCCTGTGTACCTGAGTGTGTATTATAGTAAAGTACTCCTGTGTACTGAGTGTGTATTACAGTAAAGTACTCCTGTGTACATGAGTGTGTATTACAGTAAAGTACTCCTGTGTACATGAGTGTGTATTATAGTAAAGTACTCCTGTGTACCTGAGTGTATATTATAGTAAGATGTCTTTCTGATAGTGCTGTAGCTAAATTTAAAGAAGCGATCCCATTAGTATTAAATTCAGTGCCATGTCTCAATACTACAAAGGAGTCTTATGCTAACTTTAGTCCCTCTGAAACTGATAATCTTGTTGATAGTACCGCAGGCTCCCTGCGAACAACACTCGACTCTATCGCCGCTTTAAAAAGGAAGATAATAAAACATAAGAAGCTAGCTCCATGGTATAACTCCCAAACCCGTAAATTAAAGCAAACATCGCGAAATTTTGAAAGGATTTGGTTCCACCAAACTGGAAGAATCTCGTTTAGTCTGGCAAGATAGTCTTAAAACATATAGGAAGGCCCTCTGTAATGCCAGAGCTGCCTACTACTCATCATTAATAGAGGAGAATAAAAACAGCCCTCGGTTCCTTTTTAGCACTTTGGCCAGACTGACAAAGAGTCATAACTCTATTGATCCATGTATTCCTATAGCTCTCAGTAGTAATGACTTTTTGAGCTTCTTTAATGACAAAATTCTAACTATTAGAGACAAAATTCATCACCTCAACAGGCACTGATTCACCCTCAAACTCAGGAACTTTAGAAATAGCTGCTAAACCCGATATATATTTAGACTGTTTCTCTCCAATCGACCTTTGTGAATTAATTTCAATGATTTCGTCCTCTAACCCTTCATCCTGTCTCTTGGACCCCGTCCCAACTAGGCTGCTTAAGGAAGTCTTACCCTTAGTTAGCACTTCTTTACTAGATATGATCAGTCTGTCTTTAGTAACAGGCTATGTACCACAGTCCTTTAAAGTAGCTGTAATTAAACCTCTTCTTAAGAAGCCTACACTGGATTCAGCCGTTTTAGCCAACTATAGATCTATATCTAACCTTCCCTTTCTCTCTAAGATCCTCGAGAAAGCAGTTGCCAATCAGTTATGTGACTTTCTACATAACAATAGTTTATTTGAGGATTTTCAGTCAGGTTTTAGAGCGCATCATAGCACAGAGACAGCATTGGTGAAAGTTACGAATGACCTCCTAACCGCATCTGACAAAGGACTTCTCTCTGTACTTGTCTTGTTAGATCTCAGTGCTGCATTCGACACCATTGACCATCACATCCTGTTACAGAGACTGGAACATTTAATTGGTATTAAAGGAACTGCATTAAGCTGGTTTAAATCCTATTTCTCAGATCGACTTCAGTTTGTACACGTTAACGATGAATCCTCCATCCACGCAAAAGTTAGACACGGAGTTCCACAAGGTTCTGTGCTTGGACCAATACTGTTCACCTTATATATGATATTATTCGGAAACACACCATAAATTTTCATTGCTACGCTGATGATACCCAATTATATTTATCAATGAAGCCAGATGAATTAAATCAGTTAACTAAACTTCAAGTGTGCCTTAAGGACATAAAGACCTGGATGACTGCCAATTTTCTGCTACTGAACTCAGACAAAACTGAAGTTATTGTGTTTGGCCCTCGACACCTTAGAAACACATTATCTAATGACATAGTTACTCTGGATGGCATTACCTTGGCCTCCAGCTCCACCGTAAGGAATCTGGGAGTTATCTTTGACCAGGATATGTCCTTCAGCCATCATATAAAACAAATTTCAAGGACTGCTTTTTTTCACCTACGTAATATAGCAAAAATCAGGCACATCCTGCCTCAAAAAGATGCAGAAAAACTAGTCCATGCATTTGTTACTTCTAGGTTGGATTATTGTAATTCTTTACTGTCAGGCTGCCCTAACAAGTCTCTAAAGACTCTCCAGCTGGTCCAGAATGCAGCTGCACGTGTACTAACAAAAACTAGGAAAAGAGATCATATTTCTCCTATTTTAGCTTCGCTACATTGGCTTCCGGTAAAATCCAGAATAGAATTTAAAATACTTCTCCTTACTTATAAAGCTCTTAATGGTCAGGCGCCTCTATATCTTAAAGAGCTCATAGTACCTTATTACCCCACTAGAGCACTGCGCTCCCAGAATGCAGCTTACTTGTGGTTCCTAGAATAACTAAAAGTAGAATGGGAGGCAGAGCCTTCAGCTATCAGGCTCCTCTCCTGTGGAACCATCTTCCAGATTCAGTCCGGGGGGCAGACACCCTCTCTACATTTAAGAGTAGGCTTAAAACTTTCCTTTTTGATAAAGCTTATAGTTAGGGCCGGCCAGGCTCGCCTTGGACCGGCCCCCAGTTATGCTGCTATAGGACTAGACTGCCGGGGGACTTCCCATGATGCACTGAGCTCCTCTCTCCTCTCTCCTCCTCCTCCTCCTCCTCCTTCTCTCCATTTCAATGCTTCATGTACCATTAATGCATGTTACTAACTTGACTTCTTCCCCGGAGTCTCTGTGCTTTCTCGTCTCACAGGAAGATCCAGCACCTGGACGGTGGGCCGCGGCTGTGGGGACTGTGGCGTGGTCCTGTGGATGTCCTGCTTCCATTTCTGCTACTGATATTATTGCTATTACTATTATAAAGTCATAGCTCTACTTACACTACTGCTGTTATGGTTATTGTTGTTGTTGTTATTATACTTCTCTGTTTCTCTCCCCACCCCACCCCCCTCTCCCCTTCCCCCGTCCCCCTCCCTCCTTCTTTCTCTGTAAACCCAACCGGTCAAGGCAGATGGCGCCCACCTAGAGCCCGGTTCTGCTTGAGGTTTCTTCCCATTAAAGGGGAGTTTTTCCTTGCCGCTGTCGCCAAGTGCTGCTCATGGGGGGAATTGTTGGGTCTCTGTAAATAAATGAGTACGGTCTCGACCTGCTCGATGTGTAAAGTGCCCTGAGATAACTTTTGTTGTGATTTGGCGCTATATAAATAAAATTGAATTGAATTGAATTAAAGTACTCCTGTGTACATGAGTGTGTATTATAGTAAAGTACTCCTGTGTACCTGAGTGTGTATTATAGTAAAGTACTCCTGTGTATATGAGTGTGTATTATAGTAAAGTATTCCTGTGTACTGAGTGTGTATTAGTACTCACTCGTCACTCCAGGCTCCGGTCCACTCCACCTGACCCCAGGGGTTCCTGATCCGGATCAGCTTCTCCATGTTGCCGCGGTACTCTACCTGCAGTCAATCACAGCAGAATGGACAACAGAATTACACCTGATTGGATGAAGTGTCCAATAGTGAGCTGAAGCCCCGCCCCTCCACAGAGCAGCTGCTCACAGGTGTTTTTCCAGGTGTTTCTATCCAGAATCTGAACACAATCAGCATTTAAACAAACAAAACAACATCTGACACTCCTACAGAAAAGACTCATGGGAAATGTAGTTTAATGTCACAGCAAGGTGTTCAGATTTTACCGTCCACTCTGACAGATGCTACTTTCATCTCAGAATATTGTCATAAATTCATGTTTTCAGACTGAACTCCACCCTCCATGTCATGTATACTGGGGGCGCGGGGCTCTGCGGGAGGGGGCGTGTCCTTACCTGAGCTGCACCCGTCACAGAGTAGGCGTGGCCTTTCACCAGCTTCTGAGAGGTGACCGCCTCTGAGTCGGCTGAGCTCGTGATCTGAAACAAAACAGAGAAAAAATGATAAGCAACACCCTGCAACACTGACGCTGAGGACATTTTATTCATTTTCCCCAAAAACTACACTACAACTGCAACTAACCATTATTTTTACCCATTAATCTGTTGATTATTTTCTCAATTAATTAATTAATTAGTTGTTTGGTTCATAAAATGTCAGAAATGGTGAAAAATGTAGATCAGTGACTCCCAAACATGACGTCCTCAAATGTCTCGTTTTGTCCACAACACAAAGATATTCAGTTTACTGTCATAGAGACTAAAGAAACCAGAAAAATATTCACATTTAAGAAGCTGGAATTAAAAATTACTCCAAATTACTAATCAAAATAATTGTCAATTAATTTTTCAATCAATCGACTGATCAAATAGTAACTGCAGCTCTACTACCCAGGTTTTTAAAAAACAAGACGCTCAGTTTGAACTGATTTTCAGACACATTTTAAACACTTCAAAAAAATTTCTTGCTGAAACTGTAAATGATCTTTAGTTTTTAATCATTTTCTGATTTTAGCAGGTTTATGTATTTAGTCAAATGTTCTGACAACAACGATAAATTTCCGGTCTGTGGTTTTAGTTTTTATTTTAAAGTGCGGGTTCACAGTTTTTCCAGTGTGTCTTAAAGTTGCAATCTAAAAGATCTCCATTTTGTTCTCTTTGGTGGCACCATATGGCTTTAATCGATATTTGCAGGTGTGTTTTTGGACCTCACTTGACCTCACTCCCAGAGATCCAAACAGTGTCGCTGTGTGACGTCACGCTAGCACAAGCGAACTGAAGAGCGAGTCTGTTGGGTTAGGTCTACCCACCCTCTGGAAAATGCGTCACTAACTGCGCCACTTGTGATTTGAATGCGTGGCGGGAAAGTTACCACCGACACCCGGTTCACAATAATCATAATACAATAAATGCAAGAGCTTTCATCAGCGGGCCATAGGCTCAGTCACCATTGTGTTACCTCATTCAGCAATAGATAATAACTTAAAAGACATTTATTCAAGATTATAAATTGAAACCAACAGTCAGGAGCCAAATGAAGAGTGAAACCTGTTTTTCTTGCTGTAATCATTCCTCCTGTTCATACTGACCATTAGAAGATCCCTTCATAATGCACTTACAATGGAAGTGATGGGGGACAAAATCCACAGTCCTCCTTCTGTGCAAACATGGATTTCAAAGTTTATCTGAAGCTAATATGAAGCTTCAGCGTCCAAATGAGTCAAATCAAGTAGATATCTTTCAACGTTACAGTCTTTTTAGTGCCAAAGTCCCTCTTTTTGTTACTATACTTCCACCGCAGCTCAACAGGGAAACACTGTCCGAGGAAACACAAAGAGGGAATTTGATGCTAAAAAGACTGTAAATGTGGCAGATATCCACTTGATATGACTAACTCAGACTGCTGAAGCCTCATATAAGCTTCACATCTACTTTTAAATGACTGTGTGGACACACTGTGGATTTTGGCCTCCATCACTTCCATTAAAGCACATTTGAAGGGGATCTTTTAATATCCAGTATGAACAGGAGGAATGATTACAGCGAGGAAAACCTCTTTCACTGTTCATATGGACACCTGACTGCTGTTTAACACACTGGGAACACTGTGAACTTCTTCTATTTTTTGATAAAAACTAATATTAGTATCTATCTATCTATTTCTTCTCTTTCTATACTGTCGACAAAAATGCCATAAAAATAATCTCAGGATACTAAAACAGAAAATATAATTAGGTTTAGTCATGTAATACCCTACTGTAGTTTACATTAGAAGAACATAACTCATGCACAAAGCAACAAACTGCGTTCCACCGGTACGTTACAAAACACCACAATCTTCATGTGTGAAGCTAAAGATGAAGTAACTGATATTGTTAGTTTGTATTAAACTAATCTCAGAGCTGTTGTCCCGTTGGCTTACGTTGATGGAGCAGCCCATGAGTGATCCGCGGCTCAGAGCTTTCTGGATGATGTTGAACAGATGTGGACCGGGCCGACTCAGCTCGTGGACCTCAGCGATGCCTCCGGTGAAATCCTCGAAGCCCTCGGTGGTCGTTCCTCCAGACAGAGCCTCATAGCAGCCGTTCAACCTGCGATGACATCACAGCAGACTGCCTAATGTTTTCGGTCAGGGAACCAAGCTTACTGTGAAGCAGACTGGTAGAATTTGTGGGACCAACAACTATGACCTCATACTTATCGTCGTTTAATTTTTACATTTTTGGGACAGCCAACATTTAACATCACTGAAGCAGGCAAACAGATTATCAAGGCTGCTGGGGTTGTTGGTTTGAAGAGGGATATATAACTGTGTGTCATCTGTGGAACAGGGGTGGGGGGTACTATGGTTCTGAATGATGTGGCTCAGAGGAAACATGTATATTGAAAACAACAGTGGGCCAAGGATAGAGCCCTGAGGAACACCACAATTAAAATGGGCAACAGAGGAACAGACAGTGTACATAACAGCAATATGTTTATTGTCCTGGATTGCACCTGGGTCGACACACACTCAAACATCAAACCACAGATTTCTGGATTTTTAATCATATTTATTTTCCTTCTCATTCAGTCTCTGATGTGCTATGTTTTCCTTCCGTGTGTCTGTGTCTGTGTCTGTCTGTCTGTGTCTGTGTCTGTCTGTCGGTGTCTGTGTGTGTGTGTCTGTGTGTCTGTGTGTGTGTGTCTGTGTCTGTCTGTGTGTGTCTGTGTGTGTGTGTCTGTCTGTGTCTGTGTCTGTCTGTGTCTCTGTCTGTGTGTCTGTGTGTGTCTGTCTGTGTGTGTGTGTGTGTCTGTGTCTGTCTGTCTGTGCCTGTCTGTGTGTCTGTGTCTGTCTGTCTGTCTGTCTGTGTGTGTGTGTCTGTCTGTCTGTGTCTGTGTGTGTGTCTGTGTCTGTCTGTGTCTGTGTCTGTGTCTGTCTGTCTGTGTGTGTGTCTGTCTGTCTGTCTGTGTCTGTCTGTCTGTGTCTGTCTGTCTGTCTGTGTCTGTCTGTCTGTGTCTGTGTCTGTCTGTGTCTGTCTGTCTGTGTCTGTCTGTCTGTGTCTGTGTCTGTGTCTGTCTGTGTCTATCTGTCTGTGTCTATCTGTCTGTGTCTGTCTGTCTGTGTCTGTCTGTCTGTCTGTCTGTGTCTGTCTGTCTGTGTCTGTCTGTCTGTGTCTGTCTGTCTGTGTCTGTCTGTCTGTCTGTGTCTGTCTGTCTGTCTGTGTCTGTCTGTGTCTGTCTGTGTCTATCTGTCTGTGTCTATCTGTCTGTGTCTGTCTGTCTGTGTCTGTCTGTCTGTCTGTCTGTGTCTGTCTGTCTGTGTCTGTCTGTCTGTGTCTGTCTGTCTGTCTGTGTCTGTCTGTGTCTGTCTGTCTGTCTGTCTGTGTCTGTCTGTCTGTCTGTGTCTGTCTGTCTGTGTCTGTCTGTGTCTGTCTGTCTGTGTCTGTCTGTCTGTGTCTGTCTGTCTGTGTCTGTCTGTCTGTGTGTCTGTGTCTGTGTGTGTGCAGCAGGGCGGGGCTCTCGGACTCTCCCTGCATAAATAAATGTGAAGAATGCAGCAAGGAGGGCGAGTAGGA